>JASDQU010310105.1:58939-76185 GCA_032191745.1 Picea mariana | reverse complement strand
ATGGATCCACCGTGTACCTTTTCATGTCCATTTTATTGCATTTCATTCCATGCATCTATAGTGTAGTGTGTTGGCGAATATTCTTTATTTCTCTTCTGAGCATGTGTATGCCTACCTCAGGGATGATCTATATATGTTTGGGTGATGAATGGTTGCAGGTAATCACTAGTTCCTTGATCTCCCAACTTCTCTGTTACACTTCCTCATGATTAAAGTTATTATAATTTATTTCAAGTATCTATTCCTATTCTAAGTTCAAACATTATGGGGCATTCGCTATATATTTATTTTCCACCTTAGAGACTTATTGAGGACCACTCGTGTTTTTGTGCTAAGACATATCTTTTATTCCTTTGATTTTGAGTTTTTGTGAGAGGTCACTACTTACATGCCTAGTAAGGTGCAACTAGTCACATGTTACATCACTAGCAAGGTGTGTCTGGTCACCTTCTGCACCATTTGCAGCATGGGACCACCCCTAGAGCCTTCTAGATTGGATGAGTTTAAATGAGATCAACGTTGGGTGAGTTTTGTATCTCACATTGTGAGCTTAGGAACTCATATTGTATTCAAAACTCACTAATTTCTATAGGTATAGATACATCCCCTTGTTTCCACCATTAATATGTATAAGGAAGAAATTACAAGGGAGGAGGGGAGGCAGATTTTCATTGAAAACTGATGCTACCCATTTTTAGAGTGACTCTTCGACATACAATCTTCAAATAAGAGTAGGCCTTTCTTGTGTGAGGTCTAAGGAGAAGTTGAATCCATGAGCTAGGAGGAACCTACAATCAAGAACTCAAGGTATATGCCTAGTTGATGTAATGTTTCTCTATTTTTTAATACAAATTTATATGATTTTCCCCTTCATTGTAATTTGTATTCAGCTTTATGTGCAAGCCAATGGTATATCTGTTCTTCCCTGAGTAGATTAGGTTAGATATAGTTGTGATTGGTATTCCTATTGATTGTAAGGGTTTGAGGTTGATATTATTGTCTTCTTGTGTGTAGGGAGTAGGTGTTAGGAGACATAACTAGATTTTTGGAGCTACATTAGACAGGATAATACAAGGATGACCATCGGGTAAAAGGTAAGCACCATACTCTCTTCCTTCGCATTACGTGTTCGAGGATCAAATACACTAGATCTAGAGGAAATTCATATTGTAGTGTATCCTGGGGTTTGTCTTCGATCAAGGGAAGATCCAAGGGAGTGCTCACCTATCTACATGAGGGATTTCTACATAAAAAAAGGAAGTGCTAAACCACAAAGCTTGCTTTTCCAATGGTGAAAATCAACTTCTTCACCTCCTAACATGCAAGGAATGAATGAATTATTTCTTATGAAAGAGAGATGCAATTTGAGATAGGAAGAGTGGGTAGTGGTGACCATGCTAAATATTTTTACAAACAAAAATCACTATAGCAATTCATAAAGCTAGTATGACATGTAATCAACCTATCATTACAACATGGACAAAGAATGCTAGTGAGCTCTTGCTTTGGAAAATATGAACCTATTCAAATATATTGCTATAGAGATTTGGGAAGTGTGTTAGCATTGTTTTCCCTACCAAGATTTGTGATTTTCAAAGGCTACTTTTGAGGCCATAAAATTTGTGCGAATTCCATAATACAAAATAAAGTGAGTATGATAGATTAATAGACAATACTAAGGTGTAGACTCAAAATTTGGCATATGTGTGTCTATCTCATATAGGATATTTATAAAAAAAAAATACCTTGGCACTATTTACATTGTTTTACCCAATAGAGGCATCAATGAGGCACACAACAAAGGCATCTAGATTGAGGGATCAACCCCAAGACCTCTTACATGAAGCTCAAAGCACTCAACCATTTATGTTAGCCCATCTGACTAACATTTAAAATACACACACACAAACCATTTTTTTTTCAAAATAGGAAAAATGGTTCACTAGATCATTTCACAATAACCATCTCCAAGCGTTTGTACAACACATAAAAATTACATACCTCACAATTTGTGTTTACTAGAGATATATGACTTATATCTACGTGTGAGATATAAATTTCACACACACACACACACACACATACTTCTTCTTGGCATAAGGTTAAGCTGCAACTGGATTCTAGTATTTAGGTTTAATTTATGGGGCGAAATGTGAGTTGCTTCTAAATGCCACATTACCTCTCTCTAGTAGCCTTGGCATAAGGTTAAAGTGCAACTCAGTTCTAGTATTCAGGGTTAATAATAATGATAATAATAATCTATGTTTATGAGACCTCCTCCAACTGGTAAAGTCTACGGAGGTATAGATACCCCACCCCCTCTGGATTTAAACTTGTGACCTCTTAGGAGCTAAATGCTAGGTGCTTCTGAATACCACGTGACGTCTCTTTGATAGCCTCAACAATGACCATATGAGTCAATTGGTATCTAGTGAATATTAGTGTCTTGCTAAAATTAACATATATAGTAGATATTAATGTCGTGCTAAAACTAATTTTTTACCATAAAATATGACCCAAAAATACTTCTCTTCAACTAAAAACTTATTTTATAAGAAAATAAGTGAATGACCCAAAACCCAAAAACATTTGAAGAAGAGGAAATATGTCCCCATAAAAACAACAAATCCATTATTTTATGTGATCATATACACAAATCGATTATTTTATGTGGCCATATTGACTAATATTGTTGCATATTATCTTGACGATGTATCGATACGCAACCTTGAATTAGCTTTTTCTTAACTTAGGAAAAAATTAAAAATTATATTGAAACGTACATATACCACATGCTACATTAATTCGCACGTGAAATGTTGACCAACGTAGGTTATGCCATGAGATAATATGATTTGATTTTTAAGATATTCTTTGGAAATTTGTAGGTATGATTTCATGCAAGCCATATCAATATGGTTTTAGGGTTGTGTACATGCAATATAATGCACCCTCGTGGAATAATAAGAACCAAGCTATAGCTACTGCGTGAGTTTCTTCAAGGGCAAGCATGGCGCATTTAATGCATCAAGAATCTCTTAAAAACAAACAATTCCTTAAAAACAAATAGAGATTTTCATTTGCAATGCAAAAGTATTGAACGGGGTTGATTAAACGTTCTATTTTTCTTTTTGTTTTTAATCAATTCAATGTGCTAAAAACACTTAAATCTTCAAATCCAACCACTTCTCACCTAATTTCAAACAAAATTAAATAATAAAAAATCTAAAAACAATCAAAACCTTTAAACTACTCAATATTAACCTAACCTACCTGCCAAAACTATGATTGTACTTGGAAATTGGCAAGGTTTGTTCACATTTAAAATTTTGGGCTGCTTTGACTTCGGAAAACAAAGGATGCCATAAACATATATTTATATATTCAGATCCAGGGCTATGACTTATGGAACCGTTTATGGCCATTACAATAATGGAAAAACAGCACAGACTGTAATAGATTCCACTTACCCAGGTTGGCTCGCTACCTCATGTCGCTGGCAGACTCAGAAGCCCCAGCCAGTCGGCGAGTTATTGCGCAGAGAATCTTTTGAAGATAATTGCAATCTCTTATGTCCTTCTCGTCACTTTTATAAATCTCCTCGCATTCCGTTCCATCGAACGAAACCGAAGGCATCGATCGATTCTTGGGAGCACAGAATCCTGAAAAGCAAGGATGGCCAGATCGTTGTTGTTTTACTCTCCCAAGTTTTTTTCGAAATTTAAATTATATGGAGATCCTCTGAAGATTGAACCAACACCATTACCTCTCCACCCTGGAGCAACGTTCTCATATACACTCTGGGAGCAAAGTTCTCCCATACTATTACAATACTCCCATCTTCTTATTTTTAATTGTGTTGTCACCAAAACTCAAGGGTTGTGAAGTAATTAACTCCTGCTTGTTTTATGAATTTAATGTGAAACATTCTTCTATCATATTACTGTGATTTGTTAATTGTAATGTAGAAATTATTTATAAGTGAATGATTTAGGTGTTTATTAGATTTAGGAGAAAACTTACATCCCGTTGATGTTGGTTGGATTAATTTCTATCAACCACATTTAAAATTGAAGCTTTTATCCACCACCAAGTCCACACTAGCATGACTCAAAAACAAATTTTCTGGATCTTCGGAATCCTTCTAAAAAGCTCTATAAATAAAACACCGATGTAATCTCTTTCATATGGCAATGGCAATGTAAAATTGTTCTTTCTTCTTCATTTTGCTTTGTATTGTTCTTCACTCTGCCCACTTCATCGTGGTATCAGAGCTAGGAAGATTGAGCCAATTTGTTTTCTGTTGTTGTCTATGTGTGTTGAGTAGAAAACCAATGTGCATTGAGGAGTGAAGGATTTGATGTCTGTTGTATGTGTGTGCTGAGCAGAAAACCGATCTGCATTGAGGAGTGAAGGATTTGGTGTCCATTGTCTGTGTGCTGAGCAGAAAATGGATCTGCAGACGTGTGAAGGTAGTTTGTGTGAGGAGAAATTACGGAGCTCGAGAGGAGACCAGAAACCAACAGTTGACTGTGCAGAAGAAGCCGCAGAACCAGAGAAGCCATCGCACAGCTTGAGAGGAGACCAAAAATTGTAATTTTTTGCACAGGAGCATGCAAGAGTCTCTAGAGAGCTTTACTTAATTTGGGGGAAATCCTGTTGCACAGTAAGAGAGTTTTAATTGCTGACTACCACGAGAGTTTTAAGAGAAATTTTCTCTATATTTGCACTTCCTTTTGCGTTCATTTTGAAAAATTAGAGAAATGACAAATAATTAAATTAAATTAGTGTGTTTTCCTTCTATATGTATTTGCCAAAACTTCTCTAAAGAGAGTCAAACTAGATTGTGGTATTGTGATATGATGTTAACTATATTTTTATAATCTTGTAGCCATTGGAGTCTGCGTCTGTACTGTCTGTCTAAAATCAGAGTTGCACATACTTATAAGAGTGGAAACACCCTTGTTATTTGTGGATGTATTGTATTATTGTATAGATTTGAGGGCCATAAGAATAGTCGTGAGGGGTGTTGAGTGTTTTCTGTTTGTTTTTTTTTTTTTTTTAAGAAATGGCATTAGACATGTATCGACAATTTATGATTTTAATATTTTTTGGGAAAAATTATAATAATTAGGCATTTATAATGAAATTAGCATTTGATTCATGTGAGCTATTAAATATAGTAATGATTGGTTATACTGAATCATAAGATGAGTCTCTTTTGAGTGTTGATGAAAAGCAAAAGCTTGATGAAAATAGGCAAAAGAATAAAAGGGCTTTGCATATAATTGGCAAGCGTTGGATGATTCAGTTGTTGGAAGGATTAAACCCGCCACTACAGCCAAGCAAGCATGGGACATTCTAGAGACAACATATCAAGGCACTAGTAAGGTAAAAATTGTCAAACTACAAGAACTTAGAAGAGAATTTGAAAACTTGTAAATGAAATATTATGATTCAATAGATCAATTTACATATCATGTTACGGATTTGGTTAATCAAATAAGACACAATGGTGATGAGCTAGCAGATCAAAAGTTGTAGAAAAGGTTTTAAGAAGTTTGCCTAGAAAATTTGATGCAATTGTTGTGGTAATTGAAGAATCTAAAGATTTGACTACATATTCTATGGATGAGTTGGTTGGCTCCTTGAAAAATTATGAAGACAGGTTGAATAGAAATGACAATACGTCATTGGAACATGCATGCAAAACACAAATGACATGTGGCAGAGGCATAGAAAGAGGAAATCCAGGATTCATAGGAAGAAATAATTTTCAAAGAGAAGAAAGAAAGAATAAAGACCCAGGAGGAAGGAGAAATCAAAATAACAATCATGCATCACAAAGGTATGGAAATCAAAGATTCAATGTTATTACTGCAAGAAGTATGGTCATTTTTCAAATGAATGCCAAAAGAAGCAAGCAAATATGAGAAAGAATAATGCAAATTTCTCTTAGAGTAGTTCTAAGATTGTTGATTACATGTCATGTAGCTCAAGAAAATGCAAGTAACATCTGGTTTCTTGATAATGGTTGTAGTAATCATATGCTTGGAAATAAAGAGTTGTTTTAGAATTTGGATACATCAATTAAATCACAAATTAAATTGGGTAATGATAACATTGTAGAAGTCATGGGAAAGGGTGCAATTATTGTAATAACAAAGAATGGAAAGAAAACTATTCCTGATGTTTATTTTAGACCCGATTTGAAGCATAATCTCATAAGTGTGGGACAACTTACTCAAAAGGGTTATAGAGTTTCTTTTGAAAATAATGTATGCACTATATTTGATATTCCTCATAGCAAAATGGTGATTGCAAAGATTGGAATGAGAAACAATAGAATGTTCCCACTTCGCATGAAAAGTGAAATGCTGGAGAAAATTGGAGCAAATTTCAAGGTATCAAGTCAAGATCAAGCATGGGTATGGGACTTGAGGTATGGCCATCTAAACTTCAAAGGATTGTGTTTGTTGCAAAGAAAGGAAATGGTAAGAGGTTTACCACCTATTCAAGCACCAATAAGTTCATGTGAAAGTTGTATTTTGGCCAAGCAACATAGGAAAATCTTTTCAAAAGAAATGTCATATAGAGCTTGGGCACCTTTAGAAATTGTGCATACAGATTTATGTGGTCTAATGAAAACACCATCATTAGGGGGGAGCATATATTTTCTAACATTCATTGATGATTATAGTAGAAAAACATGGGTCTATTTTCTCAAACAAAAATCTGAAACATTTGACAAGTTTAAGGAATTCAAGGCATTGGCCGAGAAACATAGTGGTCTATCCATTAAGATATTGAGATCATATAGAGGAGGAGAATATAAGTCAAATGAGTTTTTGGAGTATTGCAGGTATCATAGAATAAAGAAGCAGTTCACTACAAGTTATACACTTCAACAGAATGGTGTTGTAGAGCGGAATAATCATACAATAATGGATATGGCAAGAAGCATGTTGAAAGGAAAGAAACTATCTAATGAATATTAGGCTAAAGCAATAGCTTGTGCAGTTTATATATTGAACAGGAGTCCAACAAATATTGTGAGTGACATGATTCCTCATTAGGTATGGAGTGGTAAGCATCACGGTGTTTCTTGTTTTAAATTATTTGGTTGTATTGCATATGCACATGTGCCTAAAGAAACAAGGAGTAAATTGGATGATAAAAGTGAAAGGTGCATTTTTATTGGTTATGATGAACAATCTAAGGCATATAAGTTTTTTAATCCTATAACCAAGAAATTCATTGTAAGTAGATATGTTGTATTCAAAGAGGAATAATCATGAGATGGAAATATAGACAAGACAATTACAAGTATAACAACAATACCATATGAAGAACAAGAAGAAAAAGGTCAAGGAGAACAAGGCAAACAGTCAAATGAGAAAGGAGGAATACCATCAAGAATTCCACAAGAAGAAAACTCACAAAGGCAAGTTGAGCAAGGAGAATCATCAAGTCCACAAGTAAGTTATGACTCAAATCCTACACTTGAATCATTAAGACCAAGATTAAGAGGCAAAAAGACTAGAAGCTTGCAAGAAATATATGATCAAGGAGATCGGATAGATTTGCAATATAATTTTTCTTTATTTACCCAAGATCCTATATATTTTGAGGATGCAATTCAGGAAGAACATTGAATTAATGCAATGAATGATGAAATGGAATCTATTGAAAAAAATGATACATGAGATCTAGTTGATTTACCTAAGGAGAAAGAATGCATAGGCATGAAATGGGTTATAAAACTAAATATAAGGAAAATGGAGAAGTTGACAAATATAAGGAAACATTAGTAGCTAAAGTATTTGCACAAGAATATGGAGTTGATTACAATGAAACATTTTCACCTGTAGCAAGACTTGATACAATTAGGATGGTACTAGCTATTGCAACTCAACACAATTGGAAAGTTTATCAAATGGATGTCAAATCAGCCTTCTTGAATGAATATTTAAAACAAGAAGTATATGTGAAATGACCACCAAGATATGAAGTAAAAGGATAAGAAGAAAAGGTTTATAGGTTGAATAAGGCACTTTATGGATTGAAGCAAGCACCAAGAGCTTGGTATAACAGGATAGATTCATACATGATAAAAAACTAAATCATAAGAAGCACTAGTGAGCCTACATTATATACCAAAGTCAATGAACAATGTCAAATATTGATTGTTTTCCTATATGTTGATGATTTGATCTATACAGGTAATCTCTCTATTGATATGTTTAAAACAACAACAAAGAAGGAATTTGAGATGACAGATTTGGGGTTAATGGAATATTTTTGTGGCATTGAAGTCACACAAAATGATAAGGGAATTTTCATTTGTCAAAGTGAATATGCAAAAAATGTTTTAAAAAGGTTTAGAATGTTAAATTGTAGTCTAGTTTCTACACTTGTAGCAATTAACACAAAACTAAGTAGAGAACACAATGAGATGATTTTGATTCAACCATATTCAAAAAATTGGTTGGAAGTTTGATGTATCTCACAACAACTAGGCTAGATATAATGCATGGAGTCAATTTTATTTCTAGATTCATGGATACACCAAATAATTCACATTGGCAAGCATGAAAAAGGTTATTAAGATACATTGCATGAACTATGAATCATGGCATATTGTATTCTACTTCAAATAATTTGCAATTGGTTGGATACACAAATAGTGATTTTGCAGGGAGTATTGATGACATAAAGAGCACATCTAGATATGCATTTCGTCTTAGAACAAGAGTTCTGGCATGGGAATAAAAGAAACAACCAATAGTGACAATCTCATCAACAAAATCATAGTATGTAGCAGGTACATCAACAACATGTCAAGCAGTTTGGATGCGAAGAATATTGAAGGACCTAATGCATAGACAAGAGGATCCTACTACAATCTATTGTGACAACAAGTCCACCATTGCACTATCAAAGAATCATGTTTTTCACAAGAGGACAAAACACATTGACACTAGATATCACTTCATTCAAGAACTGGTCAACAATGGAGAACTCATCCTACAACATTGCAGTTCAAAGGAGCAACTTGCAGACATATTTACAAAGGCTTTAGCACAAGACCAATTTGAGTATTTGAGAGCATTTTTGGGCATTATAAATATTGATGTAATTAGTAGTAGAAATTATGGGGGGAGTGTTGCTTGGATTAATTTCTACCAACCACATTTAAAATTGAAGCTTCCATCAACCATTAGTTATTGTTCATCCACCAACATATCCACCGACACTTGCATGGCTCCAAGAATTTTCTGGATCTTCGAGATCCTTCTAAAAAAAACTCTATAAATAAGAGGCAGATGTAATCTCCTTCATATGGCAATGTAAAATTGTTCTTCATTCTTCAGTTTGCTATGTATTGTTCTTGCCTCTGTCCACTTCAATTGAAAGATTATCTCAACTAAATGGATTGTATGGCTAAGATAGTCAATCTATCGTAAAGATGAAATTAACTTATTTATATGTGTGTAATGTTTCATTAATTTAATAGAATACAAAGAATAGGTTTTTGTGTGTGCAATATTTTTTCTAAGTGGTGTTTCACACATATGAAACTCTAAATACCTCAAGATAGAGTATAACTATCAAAGTAAAAACCTACAACCATATAATATTAATGGTGAATAACATAGTATAAAAGTATTGGAAGTAATGTTTTGATTGAAAGCATTGTGTATATCAAACCTTTGCACTCTCGTGATAAATACATATGTACTACTAACTTTGGAGTAACTTGTCAACTTATCAATGTAGTTATTGACATAGTCTAAACATTCTATGTTTTAATTTTTTTTGAGTTTTTTTTTTCACTAATTTTATTTGAAATTATGATAATTATAAAAAAAAAAATCCAAAACTTAAAATATTGAGAATACATAATAGTATTTCATACTCTTACGAATACTCCTTTCTATCATTACAAGATGAAGAAAACATAATTTTACATGATGAAGAAAACATAATTTTACATAATAGTATTTCATACTCTTACGAATACTCCTTTCTATCATTACAAGATGAAGAAAACATAATTTTATTTGCTATGTTTAAAGATATTTATTGTGTAATTTCTTTGAGACGTTGCTTAGTAATTGATATGGAATATTAAGTTGGTAGTTTTAGAGCGCCAAACTTTAGTAGAATTTTAAATATCTAAATTATAAGTAGTTAGTAAATTTTAAATGTATTAATTAGAAAAATAAATTAAATTAAACATGAGTATGTGGTATTTTTATATAAATATTATTTAATTCAAATACTTTAAGATGAGTCATATTTGTTTTTTTTATAATTCAATGATTATGCGGCATCTTTATATAAATATTATTTAAATCAAATATTTTTTATATAAATATTATTTAATTCAAATATTTTTTATATAAACATTATTTAATTCAAATACTTTAAAATGAGACATATTTGGGTTTTTTATACTCCAATTTTTATGTGGAGTTATGCTTTCAACATATTTTTGTAGGACATACATTTAAGAAGTAAATTCGAATAGTTATAATGTCTACCCAAAAAGTGGTTGGAAGGCCTTTTGCCTTAATCATACTATACATTATTTTAATTTATTGTTTTATTTTTGCATTCAAGTTTAGCGTATAACTTGGTATAACTACTCCTTTTTATATCATTTTCATGGAAAAAATCATGGAATTCTGAGTTAAATTCTAAGCTATATTTGTAAGTAACTTCTTCCTTTAAAAACCATCCACTATGCTTTTCTACACTAATTTAAAAATCTTTGAAAATTTGAAAATCTCTATAATTTTTTCCATTGAAATTATCAATAAAGAATTTCAATGAAGAAATAATGAAATATTTGCACGTACCTATTTGCATTGGGATACATGTATTTACATGTACCAGCTCGAAAGGTGTCTTGGCCTTATATCACTCATGTAAGAGCATCCATGGCTAGTAAGCTATCATGCATGCATCTTAATTCATAGATAGAAGTAAGAGATATAGAAGGATTTCTAAATAAAATTTCAATATGTGTGTATGACTACTTTGTCATAGGTGTGCATTTTTAAATCTCTGTGTACATTTTCCTTAATTGTTAGAGTAAGGGAAACTTTGTTTTAAGCACTTAGACATGGATCCATGGCATGATATTAAAGGGGCTTGTAGAGAATTGAGTGTAAATATTAGAGCATATATAGAAAATGGTTTGGATATTTAACTTAGTTTAGAATTCATTTTTGTAATGATGGAGTGTATTTTTGGGACATTTCAAAATAGTTTGAGGAGGGAGTTATTCAAGAAAGATGCATGCATTTGGAGATGAATTGAGAAAATATAAGACATGGTTTTTGTGTCCAACATGGAAAATTATTAATCATGGATTATCTCTTTAAATCATGCATGAGGAATATTTGATGTGAATTTTAAAAAGGCCTTACATACTTTTTGCAAGGTGTGTAAAAAAGGAGAATAATTTTAGTATTTTTGCACAACAACAACAACGACATTTTTTCTCAAATTGAAAAATATGAAAATGTAGGAAGGTGGGAAATGACAAAACACACAATCTCCAAGTTGAATCATTTAATTTTTCCAATAAATGAACCTTGGGCATCCATTTTAGTGAACATAGACAATTTTGGTTCATTTCACAATCATGATGATTAATACTTGAAGATGATTCACATTCATTCTTATCTATTTATCAAGGTAGGATTTATAACATTTGTCTTCAAAGCACATGGTCCTAAGGTTTAGCTCCTTCAAGTGAATCATCTCGGAATTTTCACTATAACATTTTCTTAAGAAGTTTCAAACTGTGAAAGTTTTAGGATACTGAATAGACATAGCTAAGTGTGTTGGATAAAAATTTATAGTTTATTATAATTTATGAGATATATCCCATGGAAGTTAGGGTTTGTGACTAATCCTGAATACAGTTTCAAACAAGTCATATTGTAATTTTTTCTATAACATTTTTTAAGAAAGGTTTTAGAATGTGAATTTTTCAATATCCTATGGATACATATCTAAGTAGATGTGGTAAAAATTTCAAGTTTCGGATCGTTTTACTTTATGAGATACATGCTATGTAAATTAGATTTTTTTGACTAGTCCTAAAACTAGTCTCAAACAAGTGTTCTTGGTATAACTATCATATATTAATATTGGAAGGTCTAACTTGAGTGCCACCCATTCCTTTGGAAAGTATACCAAACATACTATTTTAGGTAAAAACTTTAAAATCAAATCTAAAATATTGGACATGTGGCATTCCATATAAGTTTGTTATCTAGGAAGGGGTAAACATTTTGGGAAGGTTACAATAACATTCACTTGACACATCAAATTTTGCTCAAACCTATGGAATTGTAGAAAAGACATATCAGATTACTACATGAATAAATTTTTGACTCAAAAGGGTTGGAATTTCATAGATACATTAGAATAAAGGTCAACCAACAAGATAGACTCAAAATTAGGGTTTTAAAGGTATACAACTTACAATTAGATTAGCTTTTGATTGGAATATATGTCCTTGGAAATCCAAGATGTGTGATAAGAGAAAAAAGAGGATTCAATTATTATTGTTTTCCCCACATTGCAAAGGGTGCTCCAAAAAACCTTCTCCAATTAAACCTCCAGAAAGCTAAACCAAGACTAATGAACAAATGAAGATATACAAAACCAACTATCCAATTTGGAGAATCAAATTGATGAGTTGAATGATAAGTCAATGTTAAATTCTAATTCGACAAATATTCAAACAGAAATGGAATGAAATATGGAAAATAACATGAGTGATAATAGGGAACATATGGAAAAGAATATGGAACAGGTGGAAAAGAATAGGGAACAAATGGAAAATAAGATGGATAAAAAGATGGAAGAATTACAAAATTCTATGTTAACCATCTTGTTACATACCCTAGATGAGACATTCCCTCAAGGTGATCTCAATACTCAAGTAAATCATGTAAATGTGGAGGAAATAAATATTGATTCTAAAAACCATGATTATTCATCACCTCCATATTCGCATCATCAGAGGTTCCACTTGGCACCAAGGAACTACTTAATTGTCAAGATAGATATTTGGAAATTTGAAGGTAAATATCCTATAACATGGATATTCCATATGGATCAATTACACCAAATGCCAACCTTACAAAAGGTAACTCTTACATCCTTGTATTTATAACCTAATCAATTTGTTTGGTACCAATGGATTTGTGAAACAAAACATTATTCTATTGTATTTTGGTCCTTTTTTATAGATCAATTGATAGCACATTATGGATATATTAAGAGAAAGACATTATTTATTCAATTGATAAATATTTAGAAGAGAGGTCTAATTACATATCACATTCAACAATTCCAAAAACTAAGTCTCAGGGTAAAAAACATTCAAGAGGATAATTTGTTAGATCTCTTAATGGGAAATTTAAAGAATATCATTAAACATGAGGTGCATCTCTTTGAACCTAAATACATAGAGCATGATTTCAGTGTCACTAGGAAAGTTGAAAGTAAAAATATGGTTACTAGAAGAGTGGCCACTAACAACTATAAAGAGCACCATGTTCCCTCTCCTAACCTCACTCAACCTAGAAGGTTGAAACCTCATCAAATGGATGAAAGAAGAGCCAAGGGAATATGTTTCAATTGTTATAGAAAGTATACTAAGGGGAATAAATGTGGTGAGAATAAATTATTATATGTAGATTGTGAAGAAGAACAAGATCAAGAATTGGAACCATCACATGATATATAACCAGAAGAGACTACTCCAAACATATCTTTCCATGCATTAGCTAGAATCAATACTCCAAACACCCTCAATATAGAATGATATATCAAAAAGAAAAAGTTGATATGTCGATTGATTCTAGTACTACCCATAGCTTCATTAATTGCAAATTAGTGAAACTTCTCAATTACTTTATATTTCCAACACTAGGGTTTCAAGTAATGATTGCAGATGGAGGTACCATAAATTTCTCATGGAAGTTCCATAGTATTAAGATCAATATGGAGGAGTATTTATTGGATATTCCCATCATTTCAATCCAAATGGGTGATTTTGATGTTGTTATAGGGGTCCAATGGTTACAATAATTGGGAATAATGGTTCTTAATTTTGAAGAAATCATCATGATATTTTCCTCAAAAGGAAAGGATATTGAACTCAAAGGTATCCAATGGAATCCCTCTAAAGTGATAAGCTCGAACCTCATGACAAAACCACTCAAAAATGGACAACATTATGTACTTGAATAGTTGTTCTCCCTAGATGTCAAAACATCTATACCTTATGTTCTAGTGGATCTCCAAAATGTTATCAAGAATTATTCCAAGGTATTTGAATAGATTCCTAAGTTTATTCCACCTGCTTGATAGCATTCCAATGCTATTCATTTGTAACCAAAAAGTGTACCACCTAATATTAGGCCTTACAGGTACCCATATGCACAAAAGAGTGATATTGAGAATATGATTCAAAAAGTGTTAGAGGTTGACATCATTCAACCTAGCCAAAGGATTTATCTTCACTAGTGATGATTCTTATAGAAACGGATAGTTCATGGTGTATGTTTCCATATTATAGACAAATCAACAAAATGATCATTAAATATAAGTTTCTTATTCTTTTCATTGATGAGTTATTAGATGAATTACAAAAAACATTTTTTTTACAAATATGGATGTTTTCTCTGGATATCATCAAATCAAAATGAGGCAAGAAGACATTTCCAAAAAAATATTTAGAACACATGAAGTTAATTATGAGTTTTTGGTGATGCCATTTGACCTTACTAGTGCACCTTCAACATTTAAAATCTTTATGAATTCTATTTTCAAAACCTTACTTAGAGAATTTGTGCTAGTGTTTTTTGATGATATACTAATCTACAACAAATTGTGGGAAGAACATGTACAACATGTTGACATGGTTTTAAAATTGTTGGAAGAGAAACAACTATATGAAAATACTTCCAAGTGTTCCATTGGGGTTCAAGAAGCGGAATATTTGGGTCACGTTGCATCTCATGAAGGTGTCAAAGTGGACCCTGACAAAGTTAAACCTATGATGGAATGGAAAATTCTGAAAACCTTGAATAATCTTAGAGGATTATTAATATTAATAGGATATTACTGCATTTTTTTCAAGAATTATGGTCCAATAGCAGCACCTCTAACAACATTATAAAAAAGTGAGGAATTTTCTTGGAGTCAAGAAGGAACCAAATAATTTTGAATACCTTAAGGAGGCTATGTGTATGACTCCTATCCTGGACATGCCTAACTTCACAAAAATATTTATTGTGGAATGTAATGCCTCAGAGCATGGAATTGGTGTAGTTTTACTACAAGAAGGAAGGCTCCTTTCCTTTGAAAGTAGCCATATTAAAGGAAATAAATTATCTTGTATTACTAAGAGGGGGGGTGAATCATTAATAGATCTTTTTAGTCCTTTTTAACCACAGTATATAAGTATTTTTTATCTTTATGATCAATAAACCATTATCATTCAACATGTGCAGAGTAAATAAACCATGAACAATGAGCAATCATGCACATACAAAATACACCGATATTTTTACGTGGAAACCCAATGTGGGAGAAAATCACATAATTCATTTTCTTATATGTCTTTAAGAATTAAATTCATTGGAAGCACCAACTTCCTTTATTTTCCAGTTGCGACTAGAAGGAGGCGTCGACCCCCTATATTTTTAGGCTAGAACCTGAGGGAAGCTCCAACTCCCTAATTATCTAGATACAACCAAAAGGAGGCTACAACCACTTATGTTCTTCAACTAAAACCAGAAGGTGGATACACCCACCTATCCTTTCCCCGTCCTGCCTCCCTGAAATATAAGTTAAATTATGAAACCACTACCACACTGTCACTTTGAGATATACCATTGTAAACCTATACCAATCTGTGCCAACAACCTGTAACGAACCTGTACCAAAATCATGTGATCAAATTGTACATATAACCTTCTTGTACCAAAATAACCCAACAGGTACGAGACCTGTCTGTTATATAGCCCACTTATGTGCATTCCCTTTCTATACTACATCCCGCGTATGTACATGGCCTTTCTATACTGCAACACGCGTATACCTTCATAAATATAGGGTTTTCACCTTTTCTGAAACTTCAAACACTTTGCTACCTCTATCAATTCAACCTGCAACCTTGAGATATGTCGTGTCTGTAGTTGTTCCCTATGCATACATAATCTTATACATCTCCTAACCAAGTGCATCTGTGTCTCTCTAGTCATGTTCCATACATGTGTGTACAATCATGAACGAGTGTAATAATCCTCACAGGGAATAGACATCAAAACCTTATTGATATGCATCCTACAAATTCACAAGCACCTCCACAACCTCTTCATAACCAAAAACACTCAACCATGTACCAAGAAATACTAGCTACGTCGCAACACTTGAACCAACAAGATGTACCAATGAATAATACCAACATACAAGTGTTGTATTTCTATAGATCTAGTTCATACTATAGATTTTGTACAACCTACACCATCTCTAGGGAAAAACCTAAAACTCCCATAACCATATCTCATGGAGACAACAATATCCAACTACACATAAGAATATGACATACCTTTTGAATCTGTAGATAGATATGTTGTACCTGATCACTGTAGACCTTCCTGGAGGTTGCTTTCAGACTCTAAGAAACTGGCACCCTCAACAATTCAAGATTTAATGGATTTTATCACATGTACGCACCTTGTTATACTACAATCCCACATACTTACATTCCTTTCTCCACTACAACCCACATACACCTCAAAAACTAGGGTTTTTTCAGTATTTCCGCAATTCCAAAACTTTCTTCGTCAACCCTTCGTGCTACATCAGACTTGCGTAACTTCAGATGTATCAATCAATACCTACAATAAACCTTACACAATAATAGATATTCAATGTGCTCAATAGGGGATAATAGGAGAGCCTTTCTCTCTTATTTATACTTCCATGTAACTGAAATAATTGAACAAGACAACTTTCAATCTACTTTGAGTGAGATAGTCGGTCATGTAATAGTTCTTCTTGATACACACGACATTTATGTTGAAGGAAATATGGAAAGCATTTCTCCTACCATCACGATTGACATCTCTCGTACCCCTGGTAAGGTCGAAAACCAAGGTGGGTTATACCATCTTCTTACTTGGGCTCGACAGGAAGGTCGCAGC
>JASDQU010310105.1:42770-58672 GCA_032191745.1 Picea mariana | reverse complement strand
CAACCACTTTCTTCTTGTAATCATGCTTTTACAATGGTTGAGGGAGCCTCCTTCTTCATGGGCGCTTTCACAATCTTCCTATTGCTTAGTTTGTGGAAAATTTCAGGATGTAACTTCCAACACTTCTTCTCCCAATGTCCATTGATTTTGCAGTAGATGCAAAAATTCCTTCGCTTTCCATTCGACTGTACATTCCTGATGAAAGGACTTGGAAGGTGTGGTTTTGCATCTATCTCACTTCCCGTGGACACATCTGTCTTCTTAACCCAAACTTTATTCATTTGATGCTTGGCTACATCATGGTTAGAATATCTAATGCATAAATCATTTTTCTTATATTCAAGAAAAGAATTTGAATGACTTTTATACCTTCCTAGTTCATCTTTGTTGCAGATCTAATGAAGACTAGCTGCTTTGACTCCTCTATTGGAATCCAATGGTGTAGAAGTGGCTCTTGCTTTAGAAATCTTTGAGCACTCTCCAATCTCTACCTTTCCATAACCCAAACCTGCAAATGGTGGTCTTTGTACCACCTCTAATGGTTGAGTGACTCCTTGGCCATTAATTCCAAGTCCACCTCCTTTGTATCCCATTTTAGTGAGAAGCTTCATGCCAACAATATTATCATACTGAGATGAAAGTGAACATGAAGAAATACTCTCAATGCATACCTTAGTTTGAGTTTGCACATCCACGGTAGAAGGCTCTTTGTCTTCCATTCGTTCACCAAGCTGCAACTTAGCCAAGAGATCATCCTTGGTTTGCAATTCAAGTTGCAATTCTTCAATAATTCCATTAAGGACTTCTCCATGAAGCTGAGACCTCTCTTGAAGCTCTTTCTTATCTTCTTCTACAACCTGCAAAAGTCTCCTCAACTCTGCATTTTCAGCTTGAATGTTGTGATTTATCTCTTCTAATTCTTGGAGTCTTTTTGTTTTCTTCGCTCCATTTCCCGTGGTGATATTCACAATCTGAAAAACTAGTCAAACCAGCTCTGATACCACTTGTTCCAAAAACTTGGTGAGAATCTTCCTACATCCAAATCTTCAAAATAAGATCTTTTATTGAAACAATTTTCATGTGAATAAGGGAAATAGGGTTCATTAATCATGCCTCATTAATGAATACATTAACATGAAAGCATCAAATTGACAAAACTATTGTGCATGTTTATGCAAATAAAACTCTACTTAACCAAGTGAGAATGCATCAAAATCACACATGCAACATTGACAACAATATGATAACGGAGTTCACCAGACCCCCTGGCTACGCCTCCAGATTCATGAATCCCATGAATATGCTTTATTGATTCTTCTTCAAAACGGCTACATAAACCAGCCTACAACCTGTTTCTCCTTTACAAAGACATCCTTTGAATCAATAATCTCTCACTAAGATTTCCACAAGCTCTTTGCTTTCTCCTCCTCCTCTTGACACCCAAGAAGGGTTTATATAACATCTCCATCTTAACCACATCAAGATTTTCATGGAGATAATATCTCTCAATATCCCCTAAATTAGGATCTTATCATATATCAAGGGATTAGTTTGAGAATATCTCTCAACCATCCATGAAGATATCAACTCTCCTTAGGACTCTCCTTGAGACTAGGGATTGAAAGACAACATGGCTTTGCACCAAATCATCCCTTTTAATTAATAAAAAATACATAATTATGAGAACCATATCTCATGTATTAAACATTTTACAATGTCATTTTTCCCCTAAATATCAACAAGACATATCTCTAGCATGTGAAGTCCAATTGACTTCATTCGAAATGCATCGGAAAGATCAATGTGAGCTCTTTGTTGACTAGACAATGTTGGCAGTATTTGAAGACAACTGAAAATGTGTCGACTGTGAAGTTCCTCCTGGATCAATTTTCCCTGCTAGTATAATTGGAAACTCCACTGGGGAGTATCTCTAGGGTCTTAGTTAGAGATATTGGTTTTATTTTATTTTCAGTTTCTTTCTGAGCTTTCTGAGTGTTCTAAGTCAATTTGGGTCTCTGGTCACCTTCGAGGTGCCTACCAACTTCCCTTGCCCAAGTTGTTTGTCCCAAATTTTCTTTCTTTGAAAATTTACAGAGGTGTATGCATCTTGTTCTCTATACAACACGCATACATATGTGGTCTGCATTATATACAACCTGCGTACATATGCAGGTTGGACGTGCACAACACGTGTCTTTGTGGTTTTGGAGAAATTTTCAAAATATTTTCCTTTTCTTTCTGTAAATTTATGGTTCCCAGGTCTTCCTAAGTTCTAGAAGCTTATGTTGTTTGGGGTTGAGACAATTTGCAGGCTCAAATTGTTTATGAAATCCTCTTGTCTCTCCATTTTTTCAAGCATTTTTGGCTTGTTTTTAGCTTGAATTTTAAGAAAAATGAGTTTCATTTTAAAAAACAATTCCCCCTCATGGCCAAGGGGAGGAATGAATCGTGTATTCTGTATTTTTTTTTAGAATCTTTTTTTAGTTCTGCTTTGATTGGAAGAAAAAAAAAACTAGTTTTTTAGGTCTCTTTCTTTCTTTGCATTGCTATGCATTGTTTTTTGAAAAAGAAAAAGAAATTAGCATAGTGTTGTGTTTTCTTCTCATCTTAAAATCATTTCAAAAAAAAAAATAAGAAAGAAGATCCTTCCATTTTCTCTTTTGTTTCACTCGAAAGTTGTGTTATGCATTTGCATGGAAAGGAAAAAAGATTCCATCTTTTTGTTTGAAGGATTGCTCATGATTTTTACTTGAAGCTCTTTTTCATTCATAGAATTAGTGTAAAGTCTTATTTTTCAGTGTTCTAATTAGTTTATTTTTCAAGAGTCTTAAACAACATCAGTTGCACTTCCATTCCTTGAGTAAGAAAATCCCATAAAATGAATGCGGTAATCTAAAATATATTAGTAACACTTGTTCTAGGGTTCACCAATAGCTTAGGCTAGGGCCTTGGATTAGGTGTGAAAAGGTAAACTCTCTAAGTCCAACCAAAACTTAACTTAGGTTTTTGTGTTAGGGTGTGAAAAATCCACTTTGTAATTACTCAATTCGGGAAGCTCCTCTCACACAGGAGTCAAACACGAGGCCGCATGGAGGATGGTGACAAAGATATCCACTCCTAATCTTGACAAAGCATTTGGGAGAGTGTGTATTGGGGGTGAATCTTGTAGACTTACTAGCTTGAATTGTGTCAGATATATGAGACACTTGGATCCATCCAAGGCACACTAAGATTTATTCTGGCCTTCTTTCATTTCAAGCCTCGTGAGGATCTTTGGGCTTGGTTACCCTACCCATACACTCGCTCGGTTGTTGATTGTACCCCCTTAGTTGTTTATTATAGATTGGTGGCCTAGTTTCCATTATATAGGTTGAAACACAAGTGACTGTGAGGGGTGTATCGCGGTACCTGAGGTAGACTCTGTATTCTCTATGTGGCACCCGAAGGGACCGTCAATCGAAGGTCTGGGTAATTACTTCTCCTGGCCATTTGTTTTCCTTTGTGAATGCTTTGGATGATCAGGACTTCATCTCCCTGGGTTGGAACCATTCAGAAGGGTCATTTTTTTGGTTTGTATTGTTTTAGAATTTTCTTCTTAGTGGTGTGCTCAGTGCTCCCTAGTTTTCCATAGTGAGTTAGTCAGTCATTTCTTTGGATCTTTTACCTAAGGTAGTAGACCTCCCACTCTACTAGTCATGAGTACTTTTTGATCTTTCTGTTAGAAATGTGGAGTCTCCTCTTTATAGGCGTTGTTTTTTTTATGCCATTGGTTTGTTGAAGTCAGTGTGTGATACTTTTACATACTTGAATGATGTCACAAGGGAAGAACCTATGCATAAGATATTCATGGAAAATATTATTGATGATACAAACCAAGGAACCCCTTCACAAGGGTATTCTTGTGCTTTTCCTTTATCTAGAAATGTTGATGTCCCTTTGATGGCCACGTTGTGCATTCCTGGGTTGAATGTGGGACTACCATTCTGGTTGGGTACCATTCCAAATGTATCGAATTCTCTTGATGCTTCTCGGTTAAGAACCTTATGTCATGGGAATCATATTGATGTTCCTTCATCAACAAAGTCTTCTTCTCCTCCTTCTACCTTCTCTGGTGAAAGTATAGCTACTAGTATCCGAAAGTCTAAACGAAATAGAAAGAGGAAGAATAAGAAGAAGAAATCGCAAACCTCTGTGAGTCATGTTGGACATAGATCCTTAAACTCTGCCAGTCATGTTGAAGACCAACACCCAACCTCTACAATTCATGCTAGGGGCAAAATTCTAGTCATTGTTAGTCATACTGGCGATAGGTCTGTAGCCTCTACAAGTCATGTTATCGACCAATCACTAACCTCTACAAGTCATGTTGGATATGTGAAACCAACCACTGCAAGTCATGCTGGGGGAACGAGTCTCATCAATGCAGGTCATAGGAGTGATATGTCAGCAACCTCTGTGAGTCATGTTGAAGACAAGTAACTAACCACTTCTAGTCATGATGTGGGCATTGATTTGGTGGAGAAACCTAGACGGATAGGATGTAAGCCTAAGTTCCCTTGTAATATTTGCAAGGGAGATCGCCTTAATCATTTATTGCCTGGCCTTCTAGGCGCATGAAGATTGTGATCCCTATTTGGAAGCTCTTCTGATTCTCAATCTTCTGAGGTTTCCTCATAGTCTATTCAGCCAGTGGTTGAGAAAGTGGTCATGTCGATGCAATATTCGGTTGATCCCACTCCTCTTTTGGGGGGTGATACGCCTTTAGACAATATTTTCTCACATCCTATTCATCCATTGGTTGAGGAAGTGGTTGTGCTGATTCAATCTTCGATTGATCCCACTCTTCTCTTGGAGAGTGTCGAGTCTACCAAAGTGGTCATGCGAGTCTAATATTCGGTTGATCCCACTCTTCTCTTGGAGATTGTCGAGTCTACCTAAGTGGTCACGCCGATGCAATCTTTGGTTGATCCCACTCTTCTCTTCGGAAGTGATGTGTCTACTGACTATTGTTTTAGCATTTCCAGTTCAATACTTTCAGAACAAGGGGGCATTCCGCTCACTTCGAGCACACCCCCTCCAAGTCCTAGGATGGTTTCGTTTGATTGGAATGACCTTGTTGGGCCTCGTCTTCCTTCTTCCACACCCTTTCAAATAAGGGTTGAAGTTAATTCAAAAAACATTTACCGATGTATTGTATATGAAGGAGCCTCCACAAGTATTTTATCTTCCTCGACTTGGCAAGCTTTGGGTTCTCCCGAGCTTGTGACTGCTTCACATGAGCTTTTGGATTTTGACATATGTCCTAGTATATATTTGGGGATTCTTCCTTATTTTCCTATCTCGTTAGGTGGGAAGACTTTCCTTGTCGATTTTATGGTGGTCCAAGGCCCATTAGATTTCAATATGCTTCTTGGGTGTGATCATGTATATGCTATGAATGTTGTGGTGTCTACAGTCTTCTGAGTGATGATTTTCCCTCACAATGGAATCATTTTCACTATCGACCAACTTACATATGATAATCACCATCCTAACTCTAAATTAGTTTAAGATGTCCCTTTATGTGTTCCTAATGTTCGTGTAGACTCTATCCCTCCACGGATTAATTATGTGGCATCTTATCCTTGATGTTCAATTGCTTCTAAGCAGGAAACTGCAAAATCATGTTTTCTTTCTCAAGACATAGTCTCTGCAATTGATCATTTTTGTTATCGAACAGGGGCATGGGAGCCCTTGCTTCCCCCTCTTGGTCCAAGTGATCTTGAGTATCTTTTTGAGTCTAATCTCATTGTTTGTAGATCCTTGAGCCCTTGTTCTTGTGACTCTTCGTTGATAAAATCTGTTATTCCTATCCAGAACCTTCATCGTCATATAGAATATGGTCATTTTTCTTCACCCTTTGGGTCTGTCGACCCTCCTCGTTCGCATTATTTCTTGGATTTTGAATTGTCTTTGGATGGGGCTATCCTTGAAGCCATGACTACGATTTATATACCATGGGAAGACTTACACTATGGTTTGTGTTTTATTCCCTTTCGGGAGACTTTCCAGGTTGATTATCGAAGAGACTCTTAGTCAGAGCCTAGCAGTGGGCTATGCCTGAACTACTACCACGCATGAGCCATAAGGATCTATGGTACCTTGTACATATTGTACAGTCCAATTTTGTTGTTTTCAAGTTTTGTATTCGGTGACACCTCTTATTTTTTGAAGTTCCTGTCTATATTGGATTTATTAACTTCTAGATGAGTGTTATTGGATTTATATGCAGAATCTTGTAGACATTTTACTTTCACATTTTTTCATCGTATCAATCCATTCTGACAAGTATTGACCTTGAAACTGGCATATAGGTTAGATTTTTCCCTACTTGAATTTTTTCATTATCTGTTTCCTGGTTTGTTTGGCCTTAATATCAACCCCACTGAATTGCGACACTAATCTTCCTTGCTGATAACTGTGTCGTAATTAGGTGGTAGAGCCTTTCTCTACATGGATTCCCTAGGTAGAGTCTTTGCTTCATTTTGGTGTCCATGGTGTGAGTTTTCTCCATAGGCCCGGGAGTCCTTTTATTCCCGCCATGATTAAGTTTTTAAGCCTCATTCTTATTTCTAGTCATCATTCTTGGCTATACCCAAGGGAATCCCTATGAGAACAGTTTGTTTTCTTTCAAGCTCACTTAAATTTTGAAAGAAACATCCAATGAGACTGTATTTATTCTTTTCGATATCATCTGGATTAATTGAGAAAGGAATCCCCCCTCGATTCTTCTTTAATATCTTTTCAGACTCTCAAAAAGTGAAAAGATTGTCAAGTGATCTTGTTGCCGTTCACACTCGCCAAACTCAAATTTGAAGGAACATTTTTCTGGAGGTAGTTTACCCCTTTTTCAGTCTGGATGGCTAATTTTATGAATAAAGGTATGCTCTAGGAACTTCGGTTCGCTAGAAGAGTATTCTCAGGCGTAAGTTTAACCCTTTTTCAGGCCCGAGGGACTAAATTTTTGAAAAATGAACATTGTCCTTGGTTTTGGTTTATCTCTTTTTCGGACCTTGGAGATTACTTAAGAAAAAGGAACCCCCTTAGAGTCCATAGTTAATCCATTTTCGGACTCCTTAAATATGAAAATATCGATGAGTGATCTTGTTCCTTTTTCGTAGGAAAGTAGGCCTAAATCACCCACGGAAGGAGGAGGAGATGAAGTGAACCAAGAAGAAGGAGGGGAAGAAGCATAAAATCAATACAAAGGCTAAGTTACACCGCCAAAGTATCCCCCTACTAAGGCCAAAACATTGAAGAAAAGGAAGGTTTCTCCTCAGAAACCCTTAGCAAGGAAGAAGACCCGATCCAATAATCCTCTGTCGAAGAACGTGCTCACAATGGATGATGTTAATCTCATTATCACAACCATGGAGGATGCTTCAAGGGACATCTTGCAAAGACATGGAGTGAAGCAAGAAACAATGTATGAAAGAATAGAGAAAGATATCACATACATACAACGAGCCATCCATTCGATCCGCGCAATACCTACTGCACCTTCTTCATCAGAAAGTGCAAAATTGCAGGATGAGCCCACCCAATTACGAAAGCTAGCAGATGCAATAGAGGCTCGACTTCATCGAGTCCAAGAAGAGAAGGAGAATGCTATAGAATCCTTGAAGTAAGAAAAGGAGGAGTTCTTAGAGAAACTTCGCGTTACGGAGAAAGAGAAAGATGAAATTTAGGCGATGATCAAGGAGGAAAAAGCAATGATGTAGAGAGAAAAATAGCAGCTTCTCACAAAGTAGACTATGATCAAGGAGGTAGTGACTAAATCACTTTGCTATATGCCAAGATTGGCACAAGAGGAAGAAGAATTGGCCAAAATGTAAGTGGGGAAGCTCGTTGAGGCCATTCAACAGCTTCAAGCAAGAGTAACAGAGTTAGAGCTCCAAGTAGTATCGAGCACTCTGCAAGAAGTGTGCGATCAGAGGGAGGAAGAAGCCAAGAGAGTAGTTGGGAGAATTAGGACACTCTCCTTAGAATGTAAGAAATTGAGTAATCGAAGTGCACAGACCTACAAATGCCTTGCAGAAGATTCAGAGATAAGGAAACTGGAAGCACAACCCCAGGAGGTGCAACAGCAAGCATCCACCGTGCAATAACAGATAAAACTACTCACTACAGCCGAGATGATGAAAATATCACAGGAACAATGTACAACTCATAAACAGGTTATTACCATCCAGAGCAGAGTTATGGAGGTTACACAGAGACTCCAGTCGGTGCAGGGTGAAGAATGCATGATTTTTTAAGAAATCGAAAGACAAGGCTCACAGTTGGTTAAAATGGTTATGACAGTGGAACAATGCCTAAAAGGGCCTATTACAAAGAAACTAATTCAAGAGTTCGCCGAACAGGAGGATTTGGCGAAGTAGCAAGTCGAGACAGCTTGAGCTAAGCTCAAAGCCTTTGAAGCAGTGTTGCCTAGATCTGAGTGACTCGATATGAGTCACAAGTGAGTGTTGGGGGCCTGTTGGCCCTTGACCAAGTTTTGAGAGAAAATTGGTCATGTTTGACCACTTTTGGGACTATGACATGCTGGTCGAAGATGGAGCACCAAGGCAGAGCTGAGATCGCGAGATCTCACCCATTTTGTCGGCTTGTGGACCCAGAAAGGGGTTTACTAGGGATTATTTAATGGGTTAAGGGATGTTGGACCATGGGTTTACCTATGATTAGGCATTTTTGTAAATGTATAAATAAGTAGTAGCTAAGCAATATATAAAAAAAGGGGCTTAGTGCATGACTAGCTGGCTTTGTGCAAATAGTATGTTAAGGCTTGCGGAGCTAAGTGCAAGTGCTTTGTAAGTTCTATGTTCTAGTAAGGAGTTAGCTTTGTGCCTTGATTTGGTTTGGGGAAGGAAGATCTGGTGCCCAGCTCGCAGATCTCATGTCCTCTTAGGAGTGGGGCTCTATGGCTTTGTGCACAGGAGAAGATGAATGCAAGAAGAGTGATGACTAATAAATAAGAAGAAGAAGTTGGTGGACGTAGCCCCACACTAGGGTGAACCACGTATATCCTATGTATTGATGTGCTCTATGTGGTGTTGTTTATGTGGTTGTTTTCTTAGTGTTGTTGTTGTTGTTATGTATAATGAATGCATCTAATTTTGTATCTTAGTGCTTAATGGTGTGAATGAATGTTATATCTGATCTAATGTTATGTGCTAAGTGAATGGAAGTGTTTGATCTTGACTGTTATTGTGTTGATATGTAATAACGATTAATCTGCGATGTGAATGAGAATCATAATCTAATGCATATTCTTGGCTAAGTGCTTTGTTAAGTGTTGTAATCACAAATTTGTGTCCCATCTTGGTTGTAGACACCTGAGTCCTGCAACCCCCCCTGCCTCTACCTCGGGTGATACTTCATCTGCTTTGTAGGTGTTGTTGAAAGGGTCGGTAGTTAGCACTTTGCTAGTGCGTTGTTGAAGCATTGAACCCTAGGTATGCCCCTGTGCCAACACAAACCCATTTATGAAAAGGAAAAATTGTCCATATTAAATGCAGTTAAGAAATGGTTCCCTTACCTAATAGGAAGACACTTCAAGGTAAAAAATAGATCATCAGTACTTCTTGGAACAACGATGAGAAACAAAATATTCTTACAAAGAGGATATGTTATGACTTTGAAATTATCTACAAAAATGGAAAACAAAATATCATGGAAGATGAACTTTCAAGGAAACAAGAAGACACATAGGGTTTACTATGTGTTATTTCTATTCCACAATATTATTGGGTGGAATAAGAAAGGATAAAATGGAAGATAGATCAAAAAGTATGCAAGATAATTCAACAACTATAAGAGGACCCAAGTGAAATAGATGAATTTGTGTGGAAGAATGATTTACTATCGTATCAATATTGCTTATATTTATGTACAAAATTCCAACTCAAACATAAGGTCCTTTTTGAATTGCACACTTATCCTATAAGATGGCATTCGAGGTTCTTGAAAAATTACCACGAGATCAAGAAGGATTTTTTTTAGGAAGGTCTTAAAAATAATTCTAAAAATTTCATATTTGAATGTGTGGTTTTCCAACGAAATAAGGGAGACACAATCAAGACCCCAGGTGTTAGAGAAAGATTTGCCTCACCCTATGCAATCTTCCAGAGAGGGACTTATTCCATTTCCCTATGCAGCCTTGTCTTCCCTGTTACTAAATTCCAGAGACAAAAATATAAATTTTTTCCACTTGTACACATCTTGCACCCTATATAGCAAGCGTATACGTAGGCTGCTCCACTACAGCCTGCGTACATCTGGATTTGTGCCAGAAAATCAAAATTAAATGTCGTTTTTCCATGTCATGAAAAGATATCTCTAATCCTTGGACTTCCATATATTGGAAACGTTCTAACTCAGCCCTTCAATTTCATTTTGAAGGCTATAAAGAAGCCAATTCCGAGCTATGGAAAAAGAGAAATAATTCAAATTTGAGAGAAAAGTTACTCTGGAGAAATTATTTACTTCATATTGAGTTTGCATCCCTTTGTCCTTTAAGTATGAACACAGTGTTTAGCGCCCAAGCTCTTCCCTTATTGATGGAGAACCTCTTTGTCTCCCTTATATGAGCTTGCCTTTGGTGGAGGATTGAAGTGGTGGATGCCTAGTTGGAAGTAACTCGGTTTCTTGGTTTCAAATTGTGTCGACATTAAAGTCTGTAATATTTTCACTTCTGCTAATCATTTATTAATAGAAATACTCCTTTCTCATCCAATTGATATCTTGAAAATATATGTATTATTATCCATGGGAATATTTGTTTTGTATAATGATGGATTATGCTATCTAATGTGCTAACCTTTTATATTTCCACCATATGCTTGCTTTCGCTTGTTTGTTGAGAACTTGTTGCAGGTATATAGCTTTGGGTCAAAGTGCTCAACAGTGGACATCATCAAACATATGGACGAGGTAGGCCTCTTTCTTATATTGCTTTCACATTGGTTTATATAGCATGTTTTTGGGATAGAGTTGATTTCTACAGTCATTTCCGTCTGTTGTGGTTCACCCTAGCCATAGAGAGATTTTCCTCATAACAGAATTGGCGACTCCACTAGGGATGAATCTTATTTCTTAGGGTTTGAAGTAATTTTATCCTTACATTGCTCTCATTTTTATTGTGGTTCTTATCATATCATTGCTTGACAACTCCTATTCACTCTGGGTCTAAGTTTGCATCCTTTCTCCCTTTCCTAGCCTTGTTTCAAAGCATATACATGTCATTTTTCCTTGACAGATGCATACACATGCAGGCTATCTCACTGCAAGCTACGTATATATGCTTTGTTTTCTTGAACAATCGCGTACACCTCTTTTCCTTGCCTATTTTCTTGGTTTGGTGTTTGTTGGGTGTGATTTGATGCTTTTTGAGCCTTCTTGGGTCTCTGTAGTGCCTGTTAAGTGTTTGTGGGATCACAGGAAACCCTCTTTTGGTTGAATTTTTGGGCGAAGTCTTTCACTTCATCTTTTCATTTTATTGTCCTTGTACATTGGGTTGGGTGTTTTGTTGCTTGATATCCTACTTGAGTTATCTCTTTTTTATACATAGTAGCGTTATGTATTAAGTTACTTTTCATTCCATGAATTTTTCAGTTTCGATATATTGAAAATACAAATAAATAGTCATTTTTCATTGCTTGGTATTTTTTGTCTTTTGAGTCTTTACCATTAGCTTAGTGCATATAGTGAAAGATTGCATTTTTACTTCTGAATTGCAGAGTTGAATTTGAAAATTACATTGTTTTTAGAGGCATATCATTCATTAAAACTTAAAGTTAGGACTTTGCATTATTTTCATATTTACTTTTCTTGTAGAGTCATAATACCATGAGTTTCATCACCATACCTTTTTGAGTAATCATGGCCATTAAAATCAACGCTATAATTTAAAATTTATTAGTAATGATTTTATTTTCTAGGGGGCACAAACTAGCCTAGTATTTGGTGCCTTGGAATAGGATTTTGTGAGTAAACTTCTCTAAGAAATTAAATCAACATATGTGTCTGAGTCAGGGAGTGGAGAAATCCATTGTATAATTGGTAAGATCAGGAGGCTCCACTCACACCATAGTTAATCACAAGGTCCCGTGAATTCAATTGAAGGGATATCCCCCTGATACCTTCCTAGCATCAAAGATATTTATGGGGATCTATTCATATCTGGGGATCTCGTTAGTCCCCTTACCTCCATGAGAGGCAGCGCTTTCAAGGTTTTGGGATTTGCTAACCTACCCATATGGTGGACCTGACTTACGACTGCTCTCCTGTGCATCGATTATATAGTGGTTTATTAGTTTCTTGACTTAGGTGACTCATAGGTTAAGGTTACTTGCATGTGTTATTCTGCAGGTACCCTGGGTCAGATAAGGGTCAGACAACACACAACCTTTATGGAGGATTACCTCTCCGGGGAAATATGACAGACTGGTTGTTAATCACACGAGGGCCCTTATAACTGATTTTGTTACCTCCGATCTTTAGCAGGGAGTCTCCAACCCCTCTTGGGTGAGACATACCTTCTCTAGGGAGGGAGGCCACTCAACCACTTTACCTAGTTTGCATACATATTAGTCATTTGAATTTTTTTGTGCTCTTTTATTACTAGCTTTCCTTAAGATATATTTTTTATATTTAGAGTCTTAAGTCATCGTGGAGTTGGACTAGCCTCCCCGCCAGTCCTGTCGCTTGTTACAGTTACCACCGAATTTTGTGTCCTTGCCTTCTAAAAGGCATAGAGTTATTATATGTGGTACACACACGTCCCCCATTCAGACTTGTGATTCTACAAGGACGAGTACTGAACCTGGTATTCATAATTTTGGGAGCCCTTCGACTCCCATACCCACTGTAGTTAATGGCACCCCTTCGATTCCTGCAACCTCTATGGTCATAATGTCAGAGGTACCTATCATTACTATGGACCAACCTATATTTAACGCTCAAGCTATCGCCTTGAACCCCTTTGGGTCTCTTGGTCACCCACCAGGCTACAAAGTTTAGTCCATCCCTATGGCTTCTAGTCCCTTTTCTTATGGTATGACCAACTTCATTTCGTATTTTTTGAACTCCAACTTAGATGTTGGCCCTAATTCTAGTATTGGGCTTGGGGGCAGTACACCTCCCTACACTCCTTTTTCATTTAGTGGATCTAAAATCCCTCAAATGACTCCTAATATGGGATGTATCCATGTTTTTAACCTTGGGTCCAATCCTCCTACTTTTGGGTGGAATAGTCAACTTGGCGAACAAGCTTTGGCTCAAGTTCCATCCTACAATCCTACCTCCTCAGCATAGATTCCGACCAACACTTTCATAATGACAAATCCACCCCTATCCTCTAGATTCCAACCCAAAGAAGGTCAATTTCACACTTTGGGCAACCCCTAACCTAGATCTAATCCAACTGGGGAAATTTCTATAACCCTCAACATAACATTCTAGCTGGAATGATGCCCAACCAACCTTATATGAATCAGCCCGGAGGAGGGACTTATAATGCCAGACAGGGCCATGGTGTCTACTAGAACCTTGGATGGCCTGCAAATCTGCAAGCATAATCTTTCCTGGCAGGTTGGGGCTAGATGTCGCAACCCTGTCTCCCTTTTCTAGCCATGCATAATCTGCCAGATTTGGATAAGTTAATGAATGACCTTATGAGTCATGATCCTACATGCCCCCCTGTCCCCACCAAACTTCCTTTGGACATCCTAAAGTTCGAGGATAATAATGGAGAGGATCCTGGTGATCATGTCGCCACCTTTCACCTTTAGTGCTCATCAAACTCTCTTAATGACGATTCTATTCGTTTTAGATTATTTCAATGCACCCTCATCGGGGTTGCTACAAAATGGTATATTGAGCTACCCAAGGGGGCATATGGGAATTTTAGTGAGTTGGTGATGGTATTTCTTAACCACTTCCATTTTCCCATCTATTATGATGTTGGGTTAGAACTATTGTCTACTTTACACCAGGACACTACCACTCATATCTCAAACCATATCTAGGAGTGGAGTAGATAGAAGAGATTGATTAAGACCCCTATACCCCCAGCCTTTCTTTTAGAATGGTTTCTTAATTATTTTCATGCTCCTATCTCGAAGGACGTTTCTACTTCCAGCGTTACCACTGAAGAAGAAGAAATATTTAGATCCCAACAGTTAGATTTGATATATGCTCATTCTGGGATGTTATACCACCTTCTTCCTGATGCATCATGGTCTACTTATGACCCTAGGAAAATGATCGGACCTCATGCCAATGGCATTGTAGGTTCCACCAATGTAAATTCTGCAGACTTTGTGACTAACCAGTTGAAAGAGTTGTCTTTAAGCCAGTCCGCAAGAGGACCAGCCTCGTCTGTGTCTTCCAACCCCACTTAGTCGACGGATGTACACTTTGTGCAATCGTTGACCAACCCAAATGGTAACCAACAACCAGGAGGGAATAAGAAGAAAGGACGTAATAACCGTAAGGGTGGGAAAATGGTAATAAACCCAAGGAAAATAATAATAATGAGAAGATAGGTTGTAATGCTGGAGAGGGTAAACGATAAATACGTAATGTGAAGTTTCCCTATAATATTTGCACAGATGATAACCTTAAACATTTATGCCCCAAACTTGCAGAAGCTACGAGGCTATTAGCTCAATTTCCCGTCGTACTGACGAATCCATTCCCACATAATGAACACTTAGCCTTGAGATCCTCAAACACCGAAAATGCAGCTGGTGGAGGTCAAAACCAGCAGTCGTAATATGATGACCATTTATGTATCAATATGGTTGATGCAAAAATCGATGTAGCCACTCGATATCGAGACTATAGTTCTAAACAAACTATTCCTGGTCTAGAATCTCCTCCTCCTCTAGATATGACTTTATATATTGAGAAACTAGAGCCATCGCCTCATATTCCGAAAGGAGTACTCAAGCACTCTACCCGTAATCCAAATTCTAGAGCTACCCAGAACCACTCTATTGTTGAAGACCTGGGTCAAACCCCTTGTGCGATGTTGTCTTTGGAGGTACTCCAGACGTGCCCTTCATAGAGGAATGCCTTACTCTCTGCTTTAGGAGCTCTAGAACCCTATGGCTCAAAGGTTATCAAGTTCGATATCACAGATGTTAATCCTCGATTTCCTTACCATGTGGATTTCCAAATCCATGTGGAGTATTCAAGGTATACCATCAAACGCTCGGTTGTTGATGAAGGCGCTACTATGTGTGTGATGTCCCTGGTTTGTTGGAAAGCTTTCAGTTCTTTGACCCTTTCCAATTCATCGAACATGTTGACTGCTTTTATAGTCATTCCTTCCGCCCTCACGGTATTCTCCCTGCCTTTCCGGTCCAGTTACATGGGAAGACGACAGAAGTGGAAGTAGAGGTAGTTGATGCACCTCTTGATTATAACCTATTACTAGGTCACAATTGGACTTATGCTATGATCATCGTCACGTTTTCTGTCTTCCGTACTCTTTTCTTTCCTCATGATGGGAAGATTATGATGATCGATCAGTTATCCTTTGCATGCTCTAGTCCTAATGCATCTCTTGGAAATTTGATCCCTGTGATTGACAATTCTCAACCAACAATTGAGAATATCAGTGTCGGAATGTCTTCTTCCCTTATGTGTACTTTTGACTTCTCGGCACCGATCCATCACGTTTGTGCCATGTCTAGCAGGCTCGTCTCAATAGGGAGGTCCATTCCTTTCCGCACTTATTATTTTAGTGACCCGTGGACCCTACCTTCCTCGACTTCATCTTATGAAGGTCAGTCGCATGCTGGAATGGCCATGCCACTATCGGTGAAAGATATTGCATATCAATATTTTCTCTACTC
>JASDQU010310105.1:12761-36076 GCA_032191745.1 Picea mariana | reverse complement strand
ATATTCAAAGGAGAAGATCATGGAAGATTTAGATGGCATATCTTATTTAAGATATGTGAGAGATGTGTGGAGGATTTGAAGGGATCATATCTTCTAATAATAAAAAAGTAGTTGAGAATGGTTGAGAGAATAGTGGATCTGTAATTATGACACTCTTCAAGACTCTCATGTATATAAGAGAGTGTTCTCTCTTCATGAGGGGGATCATGTTGTTCATAATTGGGAGATTAGCTTGAGAGTTAGAGATCATGTAATTCATAATTTGGTCTTGTATTAGGAGAAGGGGATTCTTAGATTTGTTATTCTTTCATGCTTTGTCATTTGACTCTTGTAATATAATTTGAGATTGATGTATTGTGTGAGCTCACGTATATCTTTTTTCATTCAACTCTTCACATGTTGTATTGCTTTCCTAGATTGATTCACTGCTTTCATAGTTAGCCTTTAAATGCTTTCTTAGATTAATTTCATTTCAGAAAATTAGATTAGATTAGTTCTACTTCAGTCCTGCATATATAGTGTGTGTGCTTTGTAAGCCTACGAACCTCGGATTGACAAATTAAATAGTTTAGAAAGTACTACAATGGAATTAAATGACGATATTTTTGCCTAACAGTAGCCTCCATCCAGGATGGCGTAGTGCGCATAGCTTGTCAGCTTATAGCTGGCAAGCTCATCAAAAAGAATCATTCAACATAGGTCACATGATTCATAGCAGACCTTGTAGGGAAGTGCGTGGAAGGAATGAAAATGAACTAGGCGAGCTACCTCATTAACGAGCTCAAGAAGGGCTATCGTGAAGCGCAGGATCAGGGCTATGAATTCCATTTTAGTTCTTTACTAGTTTTAATTGCATTTTTCTCTTGGTAGATGCCGAAAGGAGAAACATTCCAAGAATTTGAGCCATCGAAGTCATTGGTCACGAGATTCTCCACCTTGTGCTACATAAATGACATTTTGAAGCAGTGGCAGTCGAATGTTGTCTTCCATGCCTACTACCAGCAGTTGAAGTGTGTCATTGAGAAAGTGCCACGAATGACCCCGAGCACATTGTACCAATACAGACCATTAGCAAAGTTCCAAGCAGATCAACACTTTATTTATATCACTGTGCCAAGGGATGAGAGTAAGGAGGAACTGTAGTCCTATTAAAAACTGACCAACGAGGATATGGAAGAGATCACCAAAGAATGGCCACCAGAGTTCCTTGTACCTATTGATGTTGCAAAAATTTTCGACCCCAAAATCATCAGAAGTCCATTGGTCACCTGGGTCGAACATGATGGAAAGACTAGCGCAAAGGAAAAGAAGAAAAGGTGGAAGTGAAAAACAAAGAAACTGATGAGGAGGACAACTCCTCATAGGAAAGTAGGTTTGAAGCACCTACAGAAGGAGGAGGAGATGAAGTGAACCAAGAAGGATGGGAAGAAGGAGAAAATAAAGACAAAGGCTAAGTTACACCGCCAAAGGATCCCCCTACTAAGGCCGAAACATCGAAGAAAAGGAAGGTTTCTCTGCAGAAACCCTCAACAAGGAAGAAGACCCGAGCTAATAAGTCTTAGTCGAAGAATGTGCTCACAGTAGATGATGTCGATCTCATCATCGCAACCATGGAGGATGATTCAGATGACATCTTGTAGAGACATGGAGCAAAGCAATAAACACTATATGAAAGAATAGAGAAGGAGCTCAAAGACATACAACAAGCCATCCATTCGAGTCGCGCAGTACCTATTGCGCCTTCTTCGTCAAAAAGTGCAGAATTGAGGGATGAGCCCACCCAATTACGAAGGCTAGAAGATTCAATAGAGGCTCGACTTCATCTAGTCGAAGAAGAGAAGGAGAACGCTATAGAATCCTTGAAGTAAGAAAAGGAGGAGGTCTTAGAGAAACTTTGTGTTGCGCAGAAAGAGAAAGATGAAATTCAAGCGATGTTCAAGGAGGACAAACTAATGTGCAGAGAGAAGAAAACCAGTTGCTCGTAAAGCATACTGTGATCAAGGAGGAAGTGACTAAATAACTTCACTCTATGCCGGGCTTGACACAGTAGGAAGAAGAATCAGCCGAAATGCAAGTGGGGAAGCTTGTGAGGCCATTCAACAGCTTAAGGCAAGAGTAAAAGAATTAGAGCTCCAAGAAGTTTCGAGAGCTTCGCAAGAAGTGTGTGATCAAAGGGAGGAAGAAACCAAGAGAGTAGTTGGGAGAATCATGAACCTCGCCTTATAATGTAAGCAATTGAGTAATCGAAGTGCACATACCTATGAACACCTCGCAGAAGATTCAGAGCTGAGGAAACTGGAAGCACAACTCCAGGAGGCGCAACAATAGGCATCCACCATGCAAGAATAGATGAAACTACTCACTGCATTCGAGACAATGAAAATATCATAGGAACAACGCACAAATCAATAGCAGTTTACTTCCATCCAAAGAAAATTTATGAAGGTTACAAAGAGACTCCAGCCAGTGTAGGACGAAGCATGCACGATTTTTGAAGAGATCGAAGGACAAGGCTCACAACTAGATAAAATGGTTACGACAGTGGAACAATGCATGGAAGGGCCTGTTACAAAGCAATTGATTCAAGAGTTCATCGAGAAGAAGGATCTTGCAAAGTAGCAAGTTGAGGTAGCTCGAGCTAATCTTGAAGCCTTTGAATCAACGTTGCCTAGATCTGAGTGACTTGGGACGCGTCACAGGTGAGTGTTGGGGGCCTGTTGACCCTTGACCAGGTTTTGAGATAACATTGGTCGTGTTTGACCACTTTTTGGACTTCGACAGGCTAGTCAAAGATGAAGCGCCTAGGTGGAGCTGAGATCGCGGGATCTCACCCATTTTGTGGGCTTGTGGACCTAGCAAGGGGTTTGCTAGGGTTTATGTAATGGGTTAAGGGATGTCGACCCATGGGTTTAACCATGATTAGGCCTTTTTGTAAATGTATAAATAAGTAGTAGCTAAGCAATATAGAAAAAAAGGGGCTTAGTGCATGACTAGTTGGCTTTGTGCAAATAGTATGTTAAGGCTTGCAGAGCTAAGTGCAAGTGCTATGTGCTAGTAAGGAGTTGGCTCTGTGCCTTGATCTAGTTTGGGGAAGGACGATTTGGTGCACAACTCGTAGATCTCCTGTCCTCTGAGGAGTGAGGCTCTTTGGCTCTGTGCATAGGAGAATATGAGTGTAAGAAGAGTGATGACTAATAAAGAAGAAGAAGAAGTTGGTGGACGTAGTCCCACACTAGGGTGAACCACATATATCCTGTGTCTTGATGTGCTCTGTGCGATGTTGTTTATGTGGTTATTTTCTTAGTGTTGTTGTTGTTTTTATGTATAATGAATGCATATGATGTTGTAGCTTAGTTCTTAATGGTGTGAATGAATGTTATATATGAGATAATTCTATGTGCTAAGTGAATGGAAGTGTTTTATATTGACTGTTATTGCGCTAATCTGTAATAATGGTTAATATGTGACGTGAATGAGAATCATAATCTAATGCATATTCTTGGCTAAATGATTTAGTAAGTGTTGTAATCACAGATCTGTGTTCCATCTTGGTTGTAGACACCTGAGTCCTGCAACCCCCCCTGCCTCTACCTCGGGTGAGACTTAATCTGCTTCGCAGGTGTTTCCGAAAGGGTCAGTAGTTAGGGTTTTGTTTGTGTTTTGTTGAATCATTAAACCCTGGGTCTTCCCCTGTGCCAACACAAACCCATTTATGAAAAGGAAAAATTGCCCATATTACATGCAGTTAAGAAATGGTGCCCTTAGCTAATAGGAAGACACTTCAAGGTAAAAAATAGATCATCATAGTTTGAATTACTTCTTGGAACAATGATGAGAAACAAAATATGGTTACAAAGAGGATATGTTATGACTTTGAAATTACATACAAAAATAGAAAAAAAAATATCATGGAAGATGAACTTTCAAGGAAACAAGAAGACACATAGGGTTTACTATGTGCTATTTCTATTCCACAATATTATTGGGTGGAAGAAGCAAGGATAAAATGGAAGATAGATAAAAAAGTATGCAAGATAACTCAACAACTATAAGAGGACCCAAGTGAAATAGATGAATTTGTGTGGAAGAATGATTTACTATGGTATCAAGATTGCTTATATTTATGTAAGAAATTCCAACTCAAACATAAGATCCTTTTGGAATTGCACACTTATCCTATAAGATGGCATTTAAGGTTCTTGAAAAATTACCATGAGATCAAGAAGGATTTTTTTTAGGAATTTCTTAAAACTAATGCGAAAAATTTCATATTTGAATGTGTGATTTTCCAACGAAATAAGGGAGACACAATCAAGACCCCAGGTGTTAGAGCAATATTTTCCTCACCCTATGAAATCTTGCAGAGAGGGACTTATTCCATTTCCCTATGCAGACTTGTCTTCCCTATTACTAAATTCCAGAGACAAAAATATAAAGTTTTTCCACTTTTACACATCTTGCACCCTATATAATAATCGTATATGCAGGCTGCTCCACTACAACCCGTGTACATCAAGATTTGTGACAGAAAATCAAAATTAAATGTCATTTTTCCATGTCACGAGAAGAGATATCTAATCCTTGGCATTCCATATACTGGAAACGTTCTAACTCATCCCTTCAATTTCATTTTTAAGGCTATAAAGAAGTCAATTCCGATCTATGGAAAAGGAGAAAGATTTCAACTTTGAGAGAAAAGTTACTATGGAGAAATTATTTACTTCATATTGAGTCTACATCCCTTTGTCCTTTAAGTATGAACATAGTTTTCAGCCCCCAAGCTCTTCCCTTATTGATGGATAAGCTCTTTGTCTCCCTTATATGATCTCGCCTTTGGTGGAGGATTGAAGTGGTGGAGGCCCAGTTGGAAGGAACTTGGTTTCTTGGTTTCGAACCGTACTGACACGGAAGTGTGTAATATTTTCACTTCTTCTAATCATTTATTAATAGAAATACTCCTTTCCCGTCCAATTGATATCTTGAAAATATATGTATTATTATCCATGGGCATATTTGTTTTGTATATTGATGGATTATGCTATCTAATGTGCTAACCTTTTATATTCCACCATATGCTTTCTTTCGCTTGTTTGTTGAGAACTTGTTGCAGGTATATAGCATTGGGTCAAAGTGCTCAATGGTGGACATCATTGAACATCTAGACGAGGTAGGCCTATTTATTATCTTTCTTGCACATTGGTTTATATAGCATGTTTTTAGGATAGAGTTGATTTCTACAGTCATTTACGTCTATTGTGTTTCACCCTAGCCATAGAGAGATTTTCCTCGTAACAGAATTGGCGACTCCACTGGGGATGGATCTTCTATATTTGGGTTTGAAGTACTTTTCTCCTTAGATTTCTCTCGTTTCTATTATGGTTCTTGTCGTATCATTTCTTGACAGCTCATGTTCACTCTGGGTCTATGTTTTCATCCTTTCTCCCTTGCCTGGCCTTGTTTCAAAGCATATACCGGCCTTTTTCCTTGACAGTCACATACACACGCAGGCTATCTCACTGCAAGTTGTGTATATACACTTTGTTTGCTTGAACAGCCACGTACACATCTTTTCCTTGCATGTTTGCTTGGTTTGGTTTTTGTTGGGTGTGATTTGATTTTTGTTGAGCCTTATTGGGTCTCTGTAGTGCTTGTTGAGTGCCTGTGGGATGACAGGAAACCCTCTTTTGGTTGAATTTTTGGGCAAAGTCTTTCTCTTGATATTTTCATTTTTATTGTCCTTGTACATTGGGCTGAGTGTTTTGTTGCTTGATATCCTTCTTGAGTTATCTCTTTTTTATACATAGTAGGGTTATATATCAAGTTACTTTTCAGTCCATGCATTTTCAGTTTCGATATATTGAAAAAAAAAAAAAATAGGCATTTTGCATTGCTTGGTATTTTTTGTCTTTTGAGTCTTTACCATTATCTTAGTGCATATAGTGAAAAATTGCATTTTTACTTCTAAATTGCAGAGTTGAATTTGAAAATTACATTGTTTTTAGAGGCATATCATTCATTAAAATTTAAAGTTAGGACTTTGCATTATTTTCTTATTTACTTTTCTTGCAGAGTCATAATACCATGAGTTTCATCACCAGACATTTTTGAGTAATCACAGCCATTAAAATCAACGCTATAATTTAAAATTTATTAGTAACGATTTTATTTTCTAAGGTGCACAAACTAGCCTAGGATTTAGTGCCTCTGGAGTAGGATTTTCTGAGTAAACTTCTCCAAGGAAATTAAATCAACATATGTGTATGAGTTAGGGAGTGGAGAAATCCATTGTATAATTGGTAAGATTAGGAGGCTCCGCTCACACCGGAGTTAATCATGAGGTCATGTGAATTTGGTTGAAGGGATATCCCCCGAATACCTTCCTAGCGTCAGAGATATTTATGGGGATCTATTCGTATCCATGGATCTTATTAATGCCCTTACCTCCATGAGAGGTGGTGCTTTCAAGGTTTCGGGCTTTGCTACCCTACCCATATGGTGGACCTGACTTACGACTATTCGCATGTGCATCAATTATACAATGGTTTATTAGTTGCTTGACTTAGGTGTCTCATAGGTTACTTGCAAGGGTTATTCTGCAGGTACCCTAGGTCAGATAAGGGTCAAACAACACACAACCTTTATGGAGGATTAACTCTCTAGGGGCATCTGACCGACTGGCTGTTAAGCCTACGAGGGCCCTTATAACTGATTCTTTTACCTCCGATATTTAGCAGGGAGTCTCAGGCCCCTCTTGGGTGAGACATAACTTCTTTAGGGAGGGATGTCACTCAGCCACTTTACCACATTTGCATGCATATTGGTCATTTTACTTTTGGTGTTCTCTTTGATTACTAGCTTGTCTTAAGATATATTTTTTATCTTTAGAGTCTTAAGTCATCGTGGAGTTAGACAAGCCTCCCTGTTGGTCTCGTCGCTTCTTACAGTTACCACCAGATTCCATGCCCTTGCCTTCTAAAAGGCGTAGAGTTATTATACGTGGTACACACACATCCCCCATTCAGACTTGCGATTCTACAAGGATGAGTACTGAACCCGGTCTTCATAATTCTGAGAGCCCTTCGACTGCTATACCCACTATAGTTAATGGCACCCCTTCGAATCCTGCAACCTCTATGGTCGTAGTGTCGAAGGTACCTATCATTACGATGACCCGACCTATAGTTAATGCTCAAGCTACCGCCTCGAACCCCTTTGGGTATCTTGGCCACTCACTGGGCTACAACATTCAATCCATCCCTATGGATTCTACTTCCTTTTATTATGGTATGGCCAACTTCACTTCACAATTTTTGAACTCCATCCCAGTTGTTGGACCTAATGTTAGCATTGGGCTTTGGGGAAGTACACCTCCCTACACTCCTTTTTCATTTGGTGGATCTAAAATCCCTACACTGCTTTTTCATTTGGTGGATCTAAAATCCCTCAAATGACTCCTAATATGGGAGGTATCCATGCTTTTAACCCTGGGTCCAATCCTCCTACTTTTGGGTCAAATAGTTAACCTAGTGGACAACCTTCAGCTCAAGTTTTGTCCTACAATCCTACCTCCTCGGCGCAGATTCTAACCAACACTTTTGAAATGACGAATCCACCTCCATCATCTGGATTCCAACCTGGAGGAGGTCAGTTTCACACTTTGGGAAACCCCCAACCTAGATATAATCTGGTTGGGGAAATTTCTATAACCCTCAATAGAACATTCTAGCTAGAATGATGCCCAACCAACCTTATATGAATCAGCTTGGAGGAGGATCTTATAATGCCGGATAGGGCCATGGTGTTTATCAGAACCCTAGATGACCTGCAAATACACAAGCGTAATCTTTCCTGGGAGGCTGGGGCCAAATGTCACAACCCCGTCTCCCTTTTCTGGCCATGCTTAATCTGCCAGATTTGGCTAAGTTAATGAATGACCTTATGAGTCACTATCCTACATGGCCCTGTGTCCCCACCAAACTTCCTTCGTAAATCCCGAAGTTTGAGGGTATGAATGGAGAGGATCCTAGTGATCACGTCACCACCTTTCACCTTTGGTGCTCATCAAACTCTCTTAATGGTGATTCTATTCGTTTGAGATTATTTCAACGCACCCTCATCAGGGTTGCTGCAAAATGGTATATTGATCTACCCAAGGGGGCATATGGGGCTTTTATTCAGTTGGTGATGGTATTTCTTAACGACTTCCAATTGCCCATTCGTTATGATGTTGTCTTAGAACTGTTGTATACTTTACGCCAGGACACCACCACTCATATCTCAAACCATATCTAGGAGTGGAGTGGATAGAAGAGGATGATTAAGACCCCTATACCCCCACCCTTTCTTTTAGGATGGTTTCTTAAGTATTTTCACCCTCGTATCTCGAAGGATGTTGCTACTTCCAGGGTTACCACTGAAGAATAAGAAATATTTAGAGCCCAATAGTTGGATTTGATATATGCTCAGTCTAGGATGTTATACCACCTTCTTCCTGACGCACCGCGGTCTACTTACGACCCTCGAAAAAAGATCAGACCTCATGCCGATGGAATTGTAGGTTCTGCCAATGTAAAGTCTGCGGACTTGGTGACTAACTAGTTTAAAGAGTTATCCTTAAGCTAGTCTACAGGAGGACCAAACTTGTCTGTGTCTTCCAACCCCACTCAGTCTGTAGATGTACACTTCATGCAATCGTCGACCAACCCGAATGCTAACCAACAACCAGGAGGGAATAAGAAGAAAGGACATGATAACTGTAAGGGTGGGAAAAATAGTAATAAACCCAAGGACAATAACAATATTGAGAAGATGGGTATTAATGATGGAGAGGGAAAACGATAAATACGTAAGGTGAAGTTTCCCTGTAAGCTTTGTACAGATGATCACCTTACACATTTATGCCCCAAACTTGTATAAGCTGTGAGGCTATTGGTTCAATTTCTTGTCATGTTGACGAATCCATTCCCACATAATCAACACTTAGGCTTGAGCTCCTCAAACACCAAAAATGCAGCTGGTGGAGGTCAAAACCATCAGTCGCAATATGACGACCATTTATGTATCAATATGGTCAATGCGAAAATCGATGTAGCCACTCTATATCAAGACTATAGTTCTAAACAAACTATTCCTGGTCTAGAATATCCTCCTCCTCTGGAGACGACTTTACATATTGAGAAACTAGAGCCACCACCTCGTATTTCGAAAGGAGTACTCAAGCACTCTACCCATAATCCAATTTCTAGAGCCGCCCAGAACTACTCTATTATTGACGACTTGGGTCAAACCCCTTGTGCGATGTCGTCTTTGGAGGTACTCGAGATGTGTCATTCATAGAGGAATCCCTTACTCTCTTCTTTAGGAGCTCTAGAACCCAGTGGGTCAAATATTATAAAGTTTCACATCACAGATGTTAATCCTCGCTTTCCTTACCATGTGGCTTTCCAAATCCATGTGGAGTATTCAAAGTATACCATCAAACACGTGGCTGTTGATGAAGGTGCTACTACGTGTGTGATGTCCCTAGTTTGTTGGAAAACTCTCAGTTCTCTGACCCTTTCCAAGTCATTGAACATGTTGACTTCTTTTGACATTCATTCCTTCCACCCTCACAATATTCTCCCTGCCTTTTCGGTTCAGTTAGGTGGGAAGACGACAGAGGTGTAAGTAGAGGTAGTTGATGCACCTCTTGATTATAACCTATTACTAGGTCACAATTGGACTTATGCTATGATCCTCATCATGTCGTCTATCTTCCATAATATTTTCTTTCTTCATGAAGGGAATATTGTGACGATCGATCAGTTATCCTTTGCGTTCTCTAGTCCTAATGCATCTCTCGAATAGTCAATCCCTGTGATTGACAATTCTCAGCCAGCAACTGAGAATATCTGTGTCGGAATGTATTTTTCCCTTATGGATACTTTCGACTTCTCGACATTGAGCCATCACGTTTATTCCATGTCCAGCAGGCTCGTCTCAACAAGGAGTTCCATTCCTTTACGCACTTCTTATTTTAGTGACCCATGGACCCTACTTTCCTCGACTTCATCTTGTGAAGGTCAGTTGCATGCTAGAATGGCCATGCCACTATCGAAAATAGATATTGCATATCAATATGTTCTCGACTCTTCTGCCAATCCTGATCCTATTCCCTCGCCAACAAACGAGGAGGATCCCGTGTCTAGGCCCATGTGGGCCACTTTGTTGTCATATTCACATGATTTCCTCGATGGGAATTTGCATTCACATGAATCCATCATCAAAGCCATGAATGGTTCCGACAAACCCTGGGATTATATGCATCACTTCTCTTATTTTCTCCCAGAGCTTGAAAGAATCGAACAAGATGACTTTCGGTCTACTTTGAGTGAGATAGTCGATCACGCCATAGTTCTGCTTGATACGCACGACATTTATGTCGAAGTAAATATGGTAAACATTTCTCCTACCATAATGATCGACATCTCTCATACCCCTGGTAAGGTTGAAAATGTAAATGTATGTGTGGATTGTTCGCCAGAAGAAATCATGATCTACACCGAGCTCTTCAAGGAATTCTGAGACATATTTTTTTAGTCCTATGAAGAAATGCCAGGGATCGACCCTCGTAATTGTCAAACATGATATTAGAACTTATCTGGATGCTAAACCTGTTCGGAAATGTCTTAGATTTGTCAACCCTCGAAAGGCCCCTGCTATTAAGGTAGAAGTGGAGAAGCTACTTAATGTTGTCTTCATCTACCCAATTCCCTTGACTGAATGGGTATCCAGCCTCGTTCCCATAGATAAGAAGAAAGGATCCATCCATGTATGTATCGATTTTTGTGACCTGAATAAGGCTTGTCCTAAATATAACTTTTCCACACCTTTCATCCATCATATTCTCAACGAGTGTGCGAGAAGCAAAGTATTTTCTTTTATGGACGGATTTTCAGGATATAATCAAATTCAAATAAAACTAAAGGATCAACACAAGACAAAATTTGTTTGTCCTTGGGGTACTTTTTCATACCGAAAAATTCCTTTCGTCCTTAAAAACGTTGGAGAAACCTTTCAACGTGCCATGAATTTCGCTTTTCACGATATTAAGCACATAGTCAAAGCTTACATTGATGATCTTGCTGCTCACTCTCGTAACAGAGCGGATCACGTTACTCATCTTCGACTTGTTTTTGAGAGATTACGTTACTATAGAATCTAGTTGAACCCTCACAAGTGCATCTTTTGCGTTAAGTCTGGTCGTCTTTTAGGTTTTCTAGTTTCTGAGACTAGGATCATGGTAGATCCACTTAAGGGTGAGGAAATACTTCGGTTGCCTCCCCTACACACAATTAGACAACTTCAGGGTTTACAGGGGAAAGTTAGCTTTCTTCATAGGTTTATAGTGAACCATGCCACTATCACTAAACGTTTCATGTATCTTTTGAAGAAGGACACCCCTTTTATCTGGGATGAGAGAGACCAAGAGTCCTTCGATGCTTTGAAGAAATCTTTGGTGTTGGTGCCTCTACTTAAGACTCCCTACTACAATAGAGATTACTTTCTTTATATCATCATGTCTGAGGATACGATTGGTATGGTTCTGGTTCAAGAATATGATGATCTCCATGAACACACCATCTACTATCTTAGTCGAACTTTACTCGGTCCTGAACTCAATTATACTCACGTTGATAAGCTAGCTTTGGCTATTGTCCATGCAGTCCATCATTTGCGTCATTATATATTACTTTGCAAGAATACGGTGGTTGTTGATGTCAACCCATTTCAATACGTCCTTACCCGATGTATCATAGGGGGGAAATATAATAAGTGGATTGTCATTTTACAAGAGTTTGATATAGATTTCGCTTCCGCGAAATCCAATAAATCCATAGTCTTTGCGGAGTTGATATCTGATTTTTTGTGATTACATGAAGATGTTATCCATGTTGATTCATTTGTGGATGAACACATTTTTCTTGTCTCATCATCTGACCCCTAGTATGGATACATAGTTCTCTATCTTCATACCTTGAAGTTCCCTCAACATCTCTCAAGAGATGAACGACGACGTATAAGATACCAAGCTAAGAAATATACTATCGTCGGTGAAACTTTGTATCACCAAGGAATAAACAATATCTTGGATCATTTTTTAACTCACGGAGAAGCTGAGTCTGTTCTGAATGATTGCCACAGTGGGGCCTGTGGTGTTCATCTATCCAGGCTTGCGACAACCCAAAAAAGTTTGTGAGCTGGTTATTTATGGCCTACTATATTTAAATATTGTATTGAAGCGGTTAAGAAGTTCACCCCTTCCAGTTGTTCACTCGAAAAATGCACTCGCATCTAGCCCCTCGTCATCTAGTCATTACCGTCAGTCCCTTCACCAACTGGGGAATGGACTTCGTCGATTGCAACCCAACTTTTGCTGGGGGGTATCAACACTTTATCGTGGTCATCGAATACTTTACTAAGTGGGTTGAGGCCATTCCTACAGTTAATTCCAATGGGAATACTGCGACCTTCTTCGTATTCAATCAGATTATCGCTCGATTTGGTATCCTGAATGAGATTGTCACTGACCATGGTAGTCACTTTCAGAATGAGATGGTGGAAGAAATAGTATCTAAGATGTGGTTTAGACATGGTCATTCTTCTCCTTATTATCCCCAGGAAAATGAACAAGTAGAGGACGTCAACAAGTCTCTGAAGACCATTTTGCAAAAAAATGTTAGCCAGAGTAAATCTGATTGGCACATCATGCTATATCCTGCACTCTGGGAATATTGAACCTCGGTCAAGACTGCCATTGGATTTTTCCCTTTCCATTTAGTACAGAGTGTGGAGTTGATATTACCTGTTGAATGCAAAATCCCTTCTCTTAAGTTGGCAATCACGCTCCTACTCGACACTTCTGATCTCAAGCGATGCCTTGTACACCTAGAGAGTCTCTATGAGCAGCGTTGAGATGCATCTACGACTATTGAGGTGAAAAAATGACGTTTCAAGGTCCAATACGATAACTCTTTCTATCCTCGATTGTACGTCGAGGGTGACTTGGTCCTCTTGTATGATCAAGCCAAAGAACCATTGGGGGCAAGAAAGTTTAAAACCATGTGGTACGGTCCTTACATCATGCGACGTGTTCTAGAAAAGGAGCCTATGAGTTAGAATATTATGAAGGGAATAAGTTGGCTGAGCCCAAAAATGGGATCTACTTGAAAATATATTATGCTTGAGCCCCAGGCTTGGGCAGAACTCTCTATATACTAATGTAATTTAGTGTATATATCTCTTTTCTTTTTCATCTTCGAGTTTCTTATCAAGTTTTCACTAGGTTGACAGATGTAAACAAAGTCGTTGGTCTACACACTTTGACCCAAATCTATATTCTTGTAACAAGTTCTCAACAAACAAGCAAAAGCAAGCATATGGTGGAAATACAAAAGGTTAGCACATTAGATAGCATAATCCATCAATATACATAACAAATATGCCCATGGATAATAACACACATATTTGAAAGATATCAATTGGATGGGAAAGGAGTATTTATATTAATAAATGATTAGCAGAAGTGAAAATATTACAGACTTTCGTGTCGGCATGGTTCCAAACCAAGAAACAGAGTTCCTTCCAACTGGGCCTCCACCACTTCAATCCTCCATCAAAGGAAAGTTGTTATAAGGGAGACAAAGAGGTTCTCCATCAATAAGGGAAGATCTTGGGGGTTGAACACTGTGTTCAGACTTAAAGGACAAAGGGATGTAGACTCAATATGAAGTAAATAATTTCTCCAGAGTAACTTTGCTCTCAAATTTGAATTCTTTCTCATTTTCCATAGCTCAGAATTGGCTTTTTTATAGCCTTCAAAATGAAAATGAAGGGCCGAGTCGAAATGTTTCCAGTATATGGAAGGCCAAGGATCAGAGATCTCCTATCGTGACATGGAAAATTGACATTTAATTTTGATTTTTTGGCACAAATCCCGATGTACATGGGTTGTAGTGGAGCAGCCTGCATATACGCTTGTTGTATAAGGTGCAAGATGCATACAAGTGGAAAAACTTTATATTTTTGTCTCTGAACTTTAGTAATAGGGAAGACAAGTCTGCATAGGGAAATGGAATAAGGCTCTCTCTGCAAGATTGCATAGGGTGAGGAAAACCTTGCTCTAACACCAGGTCTCCTACAACCATTAGCTATACTAAGTCAATGTTGGGAAGAGGTTTCAATGGATTTTATTATAGGTCTATCCATGTCTAAAGTAAATAATGTCATGATTGTAGTAGTGGATCGACTCACAAATTATCCCCATTTTTTCTTCCTTTCTCATCCTTTTAAAGAAAGTGCAATATCCACAACCTTCATGGAAATGGTTCAAAAGCTTCATGGAATCCCTAAGATCATTGTAAGTGACAAAGATTCAATGGAAATTTTTGGACTGAATTATTTTCTTATTTGGGTACTCAATTGGTTCATAGATCCTCTTACCATTATTAATCTTATGGGAAAACTAAGATTGTGAATAAATTTATATCAGGGTATCTTCATTGCTTTGCATCTAATAAAAAAACACAATGGGTCAAGTGGTTTCCCTTGGCAGACGGGTGGTACAACAAATCCTTTTGTACTTCATCAAAAATGTCCCCATTTATGGAACTTTATTGATACCATCCTCCATCCTTCACGTCACCCTTGAAAGGGAAAACAAAGGTTCAAGTAGTGGATGACCACACAAAGAACCAACAAGAGGTTCTCAAACTATTGAAGGTCAACTTGGTTATATCAGAAAATAGGATGAAACAACAAGTATATCAATATTGCAGTGAAATATATTTTGAAGTAGGGAAATAGGTATTTCTAAGGCTATAATCATACAAATAAATTCCCCTCAAACAACAAAAGAAGGAGAATAAATTATCACCCAATTATTATGGTCCCTATAAGGTGTTGCAGAAGATTGGAAGTATGGATTACAAATTAGAGTTACCTCCATATTCACATGTACATATAGTATTCCATGTTCTTTATTAAAGAAGGTAATCAATTATAAGATCTCAATTCAAACTATTTTTCTAGAGATCAATGAAGAAGGGAAACACATACTAGAACTAGAAACAATTCTTGAAACAAGGGTTAAGAAACTATGAAATCGAACAATTATTGAGTACCTTATCGAGTGGAAGAATGTACCAATAGAATAAGTGACATGGGAAGATGATTTCTTCATGAAGAAACATTAGTAGCTAATCAAGTGTTGAGGGAAACACTTGTTTGAAGGGGAGGATCATATTAATCCCCTATACAAATCCCCTTGTTAAGATTAAAGCCCCATGCAAATCCCTAGATATTGAGTTGTTGTATTTGTATTGTTATATTAGTATTGTGGGTTATACCTTTTAATTTTAATTGTACCCTTAGTCTCGTATATATCTACCAAGTAGACCTAGTTTTAGGATCATCTCATATTCTACATTTTTTCTACTGTAAAAGGAGGTTTCCCCCTAAAAAAATGATTCACATTCATTCTTCTCTCTTTATCAACACATATGGTTTCTTCTCTCTCCCTCTCTCTCTCTCTCTCTCTCTCTCTCTCTCTCTCTNCTCTATTTTATTTGGTCATTTGGTGCATAACCCCATGGGAATAGGTATCCCTACATATCATGAGGTACATTATGTATGAAGGATGACATAATTCCATGTTGGTATGCTTCTATTTTAAATTAATATAACATTTAAGACATCAATGGATTGTTAATGTTGCATATTACTTAAGGAATTCACTATAGAATATGGTCACAAAAGTCTAAGTAGGGAGAGAATCGGTTGTATCCCACAATGGATTAATTAAAATCTTGTTTGTAGATGCTTTGAGAAGAATGAAACCCTATGCCACTTAGGACATGTTTTTTAGCCACCTTGAAGCAAGTATGGAGCCAAAACATCCTATTGAAATATAGTCCCAAGCTATAGAAAATATGCCATTAATGATAGCTAAAAATAATTCCACTAGTTACAAAACCTATGCAAGTTGTTACAAAAATAACTAAACCAAGAAATAGTAGTGTGCATATGCTAAGTAGGAGAATGTATCCTCAACCTATTCATGAATGAATTTCAAAATTTCTAAATAGATACAAGAAGGACCCTCATTACAAGCTAAATAAAGAATACAAATTTTAGATTATCCATAATAGGAGGAACCCACTACTCCATAAGGGTTACCTATTATTGAGGAAAATGAATATTTTATTAGCTATCCTACTAAGAATACAACATTGAAGGGATGCACCAACAACTAGGATTATGAACAAACACTTGGAAAGATAAGACGGTGTGGTTCAAGAAGGACCAAAAAATTAGTTTCAAATATTATTGTTGACAAAAAATCGAAGTCCTTATGAGATAGTTGTGGATTTATCAAGGTAAGGAAACTAAATGGAAACATGGAACTGCAGAAAGGGGTGAGAATTTCATCTTTATCCTCAATAATTTTTCATTAATTACTCAATTGGAAGAGAAATTTTATTTATCCTTGATTGAATTTAATGAAAACTTAGAAACCATCAACAATGATAACATTTAATTCAATGCTAAATTGCTAAAATAAGTGCAAGAGACTATAGATAAGGTACAATATCTTGTTAGATTGGTAGATGTATGTGAGAAAATCACTAAGCATGCTAATGGGATGATATCATATAGACTACCTCCAAGGGTCTATGCATTGTAATTAAAGAAACAATGGCACAATTTTGAAATTGAATGGTGTGTTTCATGGATCAAAATAGATTTCCAAAACCATTGGAAGTTATATGACTTATACTTTGGCATTAACCCATGGAGGAGAAATATCCTCTGGAATATGTATTTTAACAGTGTTTGCATTCTTTAGTAGAGGATAATATGGTATTCAAATCACTATGTTGGAGACAAGTAGTCGAGATCCTTTATGACTTGGATACAAAATGAGAACATAATATTTACAACAACAAAATGCTATGAAGCTAAGGAAATGGAGGTAGAACTATAAGTGAGAGGAGAGCAGGATCGACCCAATGAAGTATCGAAAAACTACATTCAAATAATAGTATATACAATTTCCCATCTATTTCTAGGGAAGAGACAATTGGAAGTTGCAAAAAAATGCACTAGAATTATCAGAACTTCCAGAGAGGAGGTACTAAGGCATGCAAAGATAAAATGGAAAACATTAATAGAAGAATTTAAATAGAGAAAACCACGCTCACTACCATGAATAAGGACAACTCTCCTTATAGATTTTATATACATTTAAGGCCTTAGAAGGATCCCCTCCAATTGGATAGGATTGAAACACAAGTTCCCCCTCATATTGCACCCCATTCCTTACTTTTGGAGATCATGAGGTGAACTAGACATTGACATTAAAAAGGAAATATGGGAGGAGGTTGTAATTTTTTTAGGATATAACCTAAGGGAGAAAGAGACTTACCCTATGGCTTATGATATTAGAACTAAATGCTATACTTCAAAAAGGGCTATGGAGGAGAATACAGTTTTTAAAGGGAATATAGTGTTCTACTCACCAAGAATGAATAACATTATAGGGTCCTCGGTAGAAAAAGAATAACCCATAGCAACTAAAACAAAGTCCTAGATAACAAAGATAGAGTCTCTAGTATCAAAAGAAGAATCATATATAACAACAACTACAAAAATAGAGCCATCAACAATTATAGTAACAAAAATAGAGTTATTATAAGCAATGGTACTCAATTTTGAATCAACAACAACAAAAATTGAAGTAGAATTAGCATCAATAATAGAGAAAGAAGAACTATAAAAGAAGGATGACGAAGATGCTGACTAATTATTAGTCAGTAGACAACCTTGAGTTTCTTCCTATCTTTCTTTTTTTTCCTATTTCCATGAGGTCGTGCAAACCTCTAAGTCAGTGGGTATGATGGCCTCTTGAATTATCCCATCATATGCATTTTTGTATAACTAATTACCCCTATCCATTATTCAGTCTAATATATACTAAAATGACGAATTCTATAGGTAATGACAATTTGTTAATTAATATCTAGCATTGGTTTATTTTGGTAACATTTTATGAGATTATTCTTTGAGAATGCTTGAGTTTTCATGTTGCATATGAGTATGATGTTATTGATAATGTTTTATTTTTGTATCTTTCACCCCTATAGTTGTGGAACATGTTATTTTGTTTATTTTTAAACATTAGTTTCACCTTTGACACCTATCCTAGCTATAATAAAGAAAAAGGACAAGTAGTGACCATTTTCCTTCCAATTTTACAACCAATAAGCATTCGTCAATGTGATTAGGAAGGAAATAGTTCACTAACAGAGGATTCAAGGACAAATTGGTTTTCCACAAAAAATATAAACAAGGAAAAAATGAGGACTGCAAAGGCATGGTGCATAATGAAGCATTATGAGAAGGGAGTAGGAAATCTAATACAGCTCATTTAAAACAACATACCAAGGAGATCAGTGGCACCATGGATTCTTTGGTAGACCACTTATTCCATATCATGAAGGAGGGATATGGATGTACACTCTATAATGATCCATTTAATGTGGAAAACCAAGAGGAAGAGTGGCACCATGGAATCTCCAACAAATCATGTGTTTCCATGCCAAAGATGGATCATGCACCCTAGGATTTCATTCCTCAACAAGCCACCTTAACTAATGAGGATAAAAATGGTGAATTTAGGGGTAAGACTATAATACATAGTCTAGAATTCCTCTGTAAAAATCGAAAAATCTCTTAGTATAAATATGCTCATCTACAACTTAGTTAGGGTAGATGTCATGGGTTATAAAAATTTCTTACAACTAGGGTTAAAGAGCTACATATTAAATTTTTTAATATTCAAGTTTTTGGTGAAATAAAATACTACTAATCTTCTTATCTAATTCAATATAGAGAGAAGGGATCTACTACTCATCACCAGGTAGGGCCTTCTTGGAGAGGTTGCTACTAAATGCATCTTTATACTTGTTTTTCATTGCATGAGTAATTTATGGTGTGGATGATTTCATTTTTGTAGCTATAATATTTTTGTTAATGTGATTGATTCCTTCACTGGCATATCATAAACCTATGTTTGGTATAAGATTTGTTGTTGTGATTGACTTCACTGTAGAATAGGTTGATTTCCTAGCAAGGATTTTGTCTTTTAGTATACAGTTCCTTTATGTAGCATTGAATCTCTTACATTTCACTTTTCTTTCATCAATGTTGTTTAATTTTGATGATGTTGTAGGTTTTTGAATTACCATCCAGTAAGACGTAAGGAATTATATCCATGGAAGACTTCTACTATAGAGTTATAGCTACCTATTGTATGTATTCGCACATAAATCATACAATTTTTATTCTTTAAAAAGAACATAACACACAGTTCATTCTATATCTCTTATTTACACTTGAAAATTGCATAAACTTTACAAAATACTTCACATCTATGAATACCTTGGTTGAAAATTTAAGTGTGATTCTTGAGATTTAACAACATTTATTGTTGTAATACTTGAACTCACCAAAGTCCTCCCACTAGGTGGTCCACTTCTTCTACATAAGTAGTACTTTGGTCAAGGCTAGAAGACCCTCAATAAACTATTGGGTTAATAATTCATTTGTATTTTCCTTAGTATTATGAGAATGTTTGTTGAAATTGTTAGTGCACTCATATCTCAAAGAGATAATTTGATATCGATATAATTAATGGTGAGTGAATTTAATTTGAGATCTATATGATTAATGATGAGAGAATTTAGGGATGGTTCTTGATATGACAATGTTTAAACACTAAATAGATAGATAATAATTGTGGTTTGATGGTTAAATTCATGCATAATAGTTAACATGGAAGTAGGAGTATTGCGATGGGTGTTAGTTTTTGTAGTCATAATGTATGAGCCCTATACAAACTTAAGTCTTGGCATGACACTTTGGGTGAGACCTTCCAACGTTATGGGCATTGGAAATGCTAGCACCTAAACTACAAAAAATCCACTTTATTGGACATTGATGTGGACCATGATCTAAAATTGAGCCAACAATCGGTTCCCTCATGAGGACCCTTTATGATGTGTATGAATTTCTCACACCATGACTGGAAATTTGACCCAAAGCTATGTGGAAGTTTGGTGGTTTAGGAAAATAAACCTCTTTGAGAAGAAGTACATTATGGGATACCAATCACATTGGTTGCATGATAACCACATAAGAGGTATTTTGGGTAGAATTTTTGGTGCAATTGTTTGAATGGTTGAATAGATTGGGAGAACATCTACAACCTTCTTGGAAGAGGAGTAGACAGATCCAATGGAAGAATATTATTTCATTCTAGAGGTTTGATCATGAAATAATATGAGTTATTTATTTTTGGGTTAAGACTACACCATAAGTCTATACTATTGAGATCATAGTGGAGTTGAACTATTTTTTTTCAAGAGAGGGAGAACAATTCAAGAAAGGATCTCATGGAAGGTTGGTGAAGGAAATCACAATCTGGGTGAGAATTGTTTTGGTAGAAGAATACTATATTACTTTTAACCCACTAGACATAGTAGCACATGCACTTGCATTGGGTGATAACCTAAGATGTAGCTGTAGGAATAGTAGCTAAATGTAGAAGGCACCATCAAGGAGGTGTGCACTCAAAAGAAAGAATAGAAAGATTTAAAGCATAGTGAAATATCTGAAAATCATTGGTTCAATAAGATAAGAGAGATTCCCTGAAAAGTTGAAATGTTGAGTAGAGAGATTGAAGAAAAGGGAAGCATAGAAGAATAACTGAAGAAGTTAGAGAAGTTGTAGAAAAGAGTAGAGAAAACCAACCAATGGTTAAAAGAACATGGAACAACCAAATTAAGAATGCAACAACAATGTAATTGAATTATTGCTATCAAGCATCACAAACAATGAACAATAGTAAAATACATCACCATACAATGTAAGACAACCAAAATTTGAAAGGGGGATCTCATTCCATTTAGCTCCAAAATAACATGATACATAATCAAAAAATAGTTCATCACTCATGAGACAATGACATGAGCATAAACAGAACTCAACCAACAATCTACTAGTTAATTTGCAATTAACATACATGAATAATATATATTACCAAGGGGGAATCAAAACTTTTAGAAGACAATCCCTTTACAATTATATTAATGTACTCAAAAGTAGGAAGGTACATTCAAAATAAAGAAATTGCTAGTATACTTTCAGTTCCTTATTTATGACCTAGCTCATATTTTCTTCTTGTTTTCCTAGGTGTCTTCACTCATTCACCACTCAATTCCTCGATCACTTGGAATATCACCTGCTATTGTAATTCTTGTCTCCCTCTATGACCAATATTCTTTAATGCTATTAATAGTCTTCAATTCAGTTGGCATGACTTGTATTCTTTTTGTCTGTTCAAATCATGCAACCATGTCATTCCCTTCAGCCACATTATGTCCTCTATGAGAATCAAAATTAGGGCCTAACATACATGGTCATTATTCCCTATAAATGTATCACTCAATCCTTTTAACTAGCAATCCAATTGTTGAAGAATTTTAGAATTTCTATTTGTAGGCAAGGGAGAAGTTACTTGCATAGTATGAGGGTTTCTGTTTTCTTGGTTTGGGTTAGGGTTTTCTTATTTTGGGTTTTATTTTTCAGAGTATGATTTATGGCATGGATTTGCAATTTCATTGTGAAGATTACAATTTGTTGGGATAAGGTTTTCATTTCTTGATTTAGCCATTTTAGAAAATGGTTAAATCAAGAAATGAAAATCAAGAAATGGTTTTCATTTCTTGATTTAACCATTTTATAAAATCAAACTTCACATAATAAGCGTTCTTACATATGCACCTACGATAGAAGCATATATCTTTAATCATCTCCAAAATACGAGGGTATCAAATTATATTTCCCTCCATACATATCATGTCATTTAAAGAGAAGGAGAAAACAACCAAAAGACATCTATTATAAAAACATTTTTGTCCAAGCTTATGCCCTCATGAAATCTTGAATGCAAAAAATTCCTTTCCTCTACACCCTCGTGAAATATTGAAAGACAAAAATGTCTTTCCTCTATCATAGATCATTCACATGAATCCAAGAGAATCCATCATCATCCCACGTCACATGTGGATCACCATATATTAAGTCAAATAACAAGGCATGATCCTCACATAATTTAGGCTTAAATCCAAACACCAAAATTGAATAATAATTACTTACCTATGTTTGACTCAACTCTTAGTTCTCTAAGACATAGAGATAGTTGGGGAGGATTGAACTCATGTAGTAGCCCCACTTTATAGCTCCCAAATTTGAATTCATAACAAATTAATAAAGGAGGGGAAATGTTCCTTGTGATTAGTGGTGGCCTTCACTAGAGTAGATGGCACCTTTAGCAATTATTCATGCTAAGCATCAACCAAAACAACTGTAGAAATGAGCTCAGAAACCATATCCTTATATGTCTCTCTTATAATCACCGAGAAGATTTTAATTTATTATATTGATTGACAATTTGCATAGTGAATTGCATTGAGGAGAATTGATCCCTAGTTTCACCATCTGTAGCATCCTAATTACCAAAGATTGGGGTTTCTTACATAGTATGAACTAGATTTGGATTTGGGATCCTTTCCTTCACCTCCAATGTGCCTAGTTCACCTCTAAGAAAATTGAATAATTGATAATTTGAACTCTCTTATCCTTATCTACATTAAAAATTAGTTCCTCAAGCAACCTACCATTAGTGGATAGCCTAAACAAAATCTATAAAATCCCTTCAAAGACTTTGTTTTTGGAAGTAGGATGGTAAAAAATTCCCAATACCTCCACATCAACCCTCATAACCCTAACATCATATAAATATATTGGAAACCCTAGAAGTTTCACACATATGAATATCTCATCTTGAACTACAATGTTGGATTTAAACGAGTTTGTCAATTCTTTTAATACCAAGGAAAATTTGTGAAAAACTCAATGACCTCTTTTGAAAACAATATTTTAATAAAATTCACTTTCAAAGAGGAAAGAGAGAAGACTAAAAACCCCATTGAAGAGTCAATAAATATGGTCCTTACATCTATCCATCATTGTCCAAACTATGTTGATCCAGGGAACCAACTAAGAAATATGGGATTTTTACTAGAAAAATTATCTTATGAATGCTCTTTGAGGTAGTTCCTTGGATTCTTCCATATACCATGGGAAGAGGTAGATTTATCTATCTTACTAATGGGAGGACTTATTTATTTATTGTGGATCTCATTCCATCAAAC
>JASDQU010310105.1:0-12661 GCA_032191745.1 Picea mariana | reverse complement strand
GTAGAAGTGATACCTTACTCGGAAATCTTCCAATGGAATATCATTGTTATGTAATGAATAAGGTGGTTGGCTAATGCACTAGATAGAAATGAAACTAAGTGGAAATCTATTTTTCTTTTTGAATAAAAAAAACACAATTTATATTCCATTATAGAATTGAAATCACATTCTTTAAGTGCACAAAGAACAATACAAGTGAAAGAAAGTAGAAAAACACATTTCACTTACAAGAGTATGTGTGAATATCACACTTACAAAACTAAAATTATATAATTAATATAAATATCATTTCTTACCCTTTAAAAAATAATCCTCACTCTTTCCCTTTTTCTCCATCTTATTTTTAACATTTTAGCACTCTATTGAAGGAGTCATGGTAACTAAATGTGAGTTAAAGGCCATGATATTAGGATTCTTAGAAGGAATTGATTCCTTTTATAAAAAGGATCTCTTAGTGTCATAATGTCTTTTCATTCCACATAGAGGGGCTATAGAAACCATGACCTCCCTCAAGGAGGAAAGTCCTCTATCCATTTCTTCTATTCTATCCCTTGAGAAATGAGTCGACTCCCCAATCAAATCATTTAGTTGTTGGCTTACCTCATTCTAATCAATTTTAGTATTTAGTTGTTGACTTACCTCATTTTGATCAATGTTAGTATTTGATTGCTAACTTATCTCATTCTCATCATTGTGAGTATCCAAACTTAATTCCTCCAAAACATTCCATCTCTTTGTTTTTTATTTGGTCCTTTTTTCTTGTGAGCATGAGTTTGAGAATGGGGACAAGTAGCTTGTAAATCTCCCAAAAGATGGCATATCATGTTTCTGAATGTCGAGTTCCCATAATCCAACTCCTATGTATATTTAACAATTTTCTATATAAAAATCATTTTGTCCCAAAGACTCTTACTAAGGTCTATATCGACACAGAGATGCACATATGCACATAGATACAAAATATACATATGCACATAGACACATAGATACAAAAGATGCAATGGAACATTGAAAAGAAAAATACAAATTGACATTCAAGTAATGGACATAGTGATAGGATCAAAATTTGGGATCCAAGGGGTTATAAAAATCACATGCTTCCACAAAACTAGGGACCCTCCTCAAATGCCTACTAATAATCAACATGATCATATAATTGAATAATAAAAAAATATGTTGGAACATAAAGAGATCTTACAATTCTTAGTCCAAGTCATATGAATCCTCTAGAACAATGCCAATGTAGGAGGCCAATACCCATTAAATAAAAAAATAACCACATCCTTTTCATTTAATGAATGTATAATTGTGACCTATGGTGCTATAATCTCCACAATCAACACCTTAACATTCTCCACTATATAGGTGCTAGATGTATGAGAAGATCTAAAAGAGGATGATTTGTTTTTTACTACATCCCTAAAAGACATCCCAGTACTCACCACTCCTCCACAAAATCGTAGTGCCTAGATAAGAGTTGATTATTTGTCAATATGATAATCAACCAACTGAGAGAGGTCCTCCAATTATTTACCCTCATAAATAAGGCATTGTTGGGAAATGTGTTTCCCTAGAATATGCCCTAATTTTAGCGCTAAATCCGATTGAAATTCACTCACATGCATAAGGACATCCCAAAGAGAGACTTCATCATAATTCAAAAAAAATTCTTGGTATGAGGATCTTCAACAATAAATTGTTGAATAGGGATTTCTTCCAACCCTTGACACATACATTATGGAAAACACTTGTCATGCATTAAATACTTGATAGGTAGAAATTTTATCAAACATCTGTCATGTAAGCCTTGTTTCAAACACTTGGTGAGAATATCCATGATAATATAGAACATGGGGTAAACCCACATAATAATCTCAATAAAGACATTAAAACCAAGATTTCCATGAACATTTTTCTGAGTTGGAGAGTAACCAACCATAGAATCATCTCCAATAAAAGATAACAATTATAGTAGCCACCACTACCATATTACTCATAGAAACAATAGTTTTTGTGGGGTTTATGCGTTCTCTTATATATTCTTTGAGATTTTCAACTTCGTCACATATTCGCATCACCTAGATGTTCACATCATGACCCTTTGTGAGGTAAAACCCTTCTTGGGCTAGGGAACATATCGCAGAGGTATCAAGTTCTACTTTCTTCTTTTTCGAAAGCCTATCAAGCACATTTCAGCATCCCCTTATGCTCTGGCAAAGACAAAAAGAGAAATATTTGTGAACTCATATATGTACATTTCATTCTTTTCTAGGTGTCTGATATTTATTTTCACTAATGCATGATCCTCTAAAGTTATTACTGGATTGGGTGTAGAGAAATTTATGGGACTGTAAAGGTTGGTATTTTTTCCTTCTTCATGGTGCATATTGATCGATTTTTTATCCATCCAATGATTTCAATACCTACAAATAAAGTTATATCATATGAAATATATTTACCTATGATATAATACATATCATTTTTTTCCAAAGTTGGGGAAAACTTACAACATTGGTTACTAGTCTAGCCTTTGTTAATAGAATCTAAAGACCTCAATGTGTAGCTACATCATCATGTGTAAACATAACTTAGCCACTTAAAATAACCCATTGATAATTCATAAGGGGGTAGAGTTTCACTCTTTCCAACTACCTCTTAGTCTTGGGTCATTAACCAATTCCCTTACAAATATATCGCATATAATATATTAAATACAATTTTTTTGTATACACTAATGTGATAATCTTGTAAGAGAATGTCATTGCCAAGTTTAGGAACATCGAGGTCTATTTGGAATAAATTAATTATAATGTAGAATTTAAAAAAGGTTGTCACCTATCGCTTACCAATTTTTGGCATATACATTGACAAGTTAGAGGGTTGTTTGAAGAAGAAGTTCGTGTTATCTCGAATCTAGTTGGTATAGTCATCATCAGCCTTCTTTACACCGATGATATTTTTCTTATGACGAGGATTCCCGACAAGCAACTAAAAATTATTAATGATTTCTTCTCTAGTATAGGTGTGACTATTAATACTGAGAAAATGAAGGGTATGATAATTAAATCCAAAAATATCAGTTACGCTAATTTCATGTATGAAAACAACAATTTGGAGGAAGTGACTTCATAAAAATATCTTGGAATTGATCTTCATCACAAGCTTAATTGGAACTATAGCATTAATAAAAGGATAAATGGAAGGTGGAAAGTTTATTATGGACTTGAAAATAGTTGTAAATCAGTAGAAATTTGGCTATGGGATAAGAAGAAACTCCTCTTTGAGACACTCATCACTCATATTTATCTTATATGGTTGTAAATTTTGGGGTTGCATCATCTCTAGAGAATCGTCGAGGATGATAGAGAAATTCCAAAAATGTTTTATAACTTATATTCTCAAAATAAAATCCAATGCACCATATCATATCCTCTTCAAAGAAGTAAGCCTTTCCCCCATTTAGAGCATGGTTTTCACTAGGTACCTAATGCATAAGAACAATATAAACAACATGGAAGAGAAGAGGCTTCCTAGGATTGCTTCAAACTCAATTCAAAACCACTTGTGGCTCAAGCGTGGATGGCATAAATATGTCAAGTCTTGGCTAAATCATTAGCAAATAAAGGAAGAGGTCACTCTACAAAGTATCAATAATATTAAAAATATTATTACATCTAATTTAAGGAGAAGTTGTGGTGTGATAAATAGTTAGAAGATAGAAGAAAATTAAGATATTATAAGAAGGTGATCAACCTTAATCTATAAGATCAAAAGTATCTCTTTTTTTTTACTAGAATAAATAAGAAATCAACATTGCTATAATAAGAACAAACTCTCATGATCTCCATAGTGAAACAAGGAATTGGACAATTCCTAAAACATTGTGGGTCGGGAGAATCTATCATCTTTATCATACTAAGAGGGTTGAAAATAAAAAACACCTTGTCTTAGAATGCACATTAAATCACAATTTCAAAATATTTTTTAGAATACCAACATTCCTAACATTTTAACTCATCAAAACTATGGTGATTTATGAATTCATTTTTTAAAGTTTATTTAACATAAAAAAAATTAATTTAAAATTGTTCAATACCTAATCCTCGTGATTATGGTATTTTGTAAATATCATTGTAAATATTATTTAGGAGAAATATGAAGATTCATTTGGAAGATGAAACTAGCTGTCATCCGAATTTGTATTTATAAAGGTTTTATGTTAATGCAAAGAATTCAAGTGTGGAGTTACATTGTTTTCCCATACTTGGCTTGATAGTGGTATCATATTAGGTTTAAGTCCATGATTTCCCTCCTTTCATGTGTAGAAATGTTCCTCTTCCTACGAGTTTGTCCATCTTCCCGTAGATCTGTCTCATACATACATAAATTCCTATGATATATCTTGCATCTATGAAATATATTTTCCTCTTTTGACTCCATATTCACTTCCTCCCACTCTCGATAGCCTCAAAATAAAACAATTTCGACACTATTCAAAACAAAATATCCAAAAATCCATTCCTTTTCCTCACCTTCACATTCAAATAGCACTCATCCTCTTCAATATTCTCTTATTCCTACCTAAATTGATGAGTTTTGGCATAAGTCCTAGCACATATTTTTCCAATTGTTGAGAAATGCATGTTCCTAGAGAGCTTGCCCTTGAATTTGCCTATTTCCATATTCCTTAAGCAAAAAAAAAAAAAAAAAAAACTAAAATGGTAATCAATCGTCCTTCGATCTTCCCCTCCCATATCATAAAATAAACTCAATCTTTAGTTTTAGAGCCTTAGTAATGCTTTCAAGTATATTTCTTCAATAACCACTTGGAAGGAATGGGATCTCGTGGCTTCTCTGTAAAAAAACAAAAACAAATGCAAAGCTAGAAAGCGTAGTTGGTTGAAAATATATAACATGGATATAAACTAAATATATTGCTCTTATTTCCTCAAATATTCCCCCACTCCTATTAGTTACTCACCCATAGGCCTTCAAGTACTTCTCCACCCTTTTTTCTAGGATTCTCATCATCGAGCAGATACCATTTTGGAGGCTCTCTATATAGGGACATTGTATTGGATTTGGGAGACATATAAGATGTTGGAAGGATGAATATCAAGGATGCTCAATTATAGCTTAGGGAGGTGGGACTAAAGGTGTTTTAAACCTTGGCCAGTGTGGACTAGTTGTTCTAGTCGAGTACCTTTTTGGAAGTCCTTAAGGTTTCAACTTTGCAATGGTATCATCAAGCAAATATCCTTTGGAATCAATCACATAATGGATACTATTTTTATTGTAGTGATTTTTTTTATGCAAATGCATTATCTCATCTCCATCATTGGCATGGTGCTGACCGAAAAAGAAAAAAATCACCAAAAATGGTATAGAAAGATCAAACGCACTCTAATATTTAATGACTTGTGGGATGACATTTGTGAAGAAGAATTTGTTTGTGAAGAGTAAATTGAATCAAAATGACAACGGAAGAGTAGTATACCAACCATACCTACATCGAATAAGAAGTGTGCCTTATGGAATAACAAATAAAATAAAGCATATGTTGTGATTGTTGTGACAATAAGTGAAGAGGTGAGCCACCATATTGTTTCCAATAATGAATCCTATAGTTATTCAAATAAATTGAAGGATTTCTATTACTCTCACTCAAAATTGGAACTCATACAATTGTTGGTGAAGCTCTTCAAACTATAGTTGAAAAATGATGATTCAATGGATTTAGCTTCTCATGAGATCAAATCCATAGTGCATGACATTGGTGCCACTGTATTTAATATAGACATTCATCTCACAACCTTCATTAAGTCCCTCTACACTACATATTCTCAATACCTTGAATCCCTGCAATCTAGTGATCAAATGAAATCCATCACCTTTGGCACTTTGTTGGAGAAAATTTCAAAATGTGAGAACACCTTTGGAAATAAGACAGCTTAGCTGATTGGTGAGATCATGTACCTTGCTCAAAAAGGGAAGAATCAATCACATGATTCTTTTATAGGAGAAGGAAGTAAAACAAGATGGAGAAGAAGTAATTTTAGAGGCAGGACGTAGACACAACCAAGGTGAGAGATCTGATATTCATCGTAACCGTTGTAGAAAGAATGGATCATATGAAGAAAATACAAGTAGAATTCCATGGGAGAAGATCAAATACAAACAAAATTAGAAAGAAGAAAAAGGTAAAACATCAGATATGGGAAAAGGTAAAGCACCTGAATCTTCTCATTATATTGTTTCCCATTGCAATATTGGAGTAACTGAAGATTTCTTTAACACTTCATTTTCTTTTTGGAGATATGCATGGTTGCTTGACATGGGTAAAACATGCTACATGACCTTTCGGAAAAACTTCTTTAAAGATTTCAAAGACAATGTAGATGGCACAGTTTATTTTCTACATAAATCAAGTCTCAAACCTTCGAGAATTGGTGCCATTAGGATTAAATTTCCTAGACTCTTGGATTTTCCTTAGCATGATGTGCTATGTATTCCTACGTTGCAAGGAACTTGTTGTCTCTTGTGTACATTTGATAGCAATGCCACTCTATTCATATCTTTGGTGGAAAATTTGAAATAAGGAAGGCTTCCAACAACATGGTCATCATGACCGAGGTGAAATATGGAAGACAATTGAAGTTGAAAGGGACATCTACTCATGCACATAATTCTACATACCTCTCTCATCATGATGAAGGTTCAATGTCATCTAGTCTCTTATAGCATGCTATATTTGGTCACATAATTATGGTACCCTTCAGTTTTTGAAAAAGAATGGTGTTTATGGTTTTCCTACTAGTCCTAGGAATTTGAAGCAATATGATCCTTGTATCCTTAGAAAACATGACAAACAACCTTTTCATGATTCTAATTCCAGAGCATGTAGAAAAAGTGGACTGATACATTCTAATTTGTGTGTCCCCATGGATGTTCCATATGATAATGGTAATAAATATATCATGTATTTTATTGATGATTACACCAGGATGTGTTGGGTTTACTTGTTAAAAAATAAATCACAAGCTTTTGAAACTTATAAAAAATTTCATGTATGGATCCAAAATGAAGCTTCATCTCATATTGGATATTTTTGTACTGATAATGGAAGAGAATATACATTTAATGAATTTGAAAACTATATACACCAACATGGGATCAAACATCAAATCATAGTTCCATACAATCCTCAACAAAATGGTGTAGCTGAAAGAATTAACACGACTCTCCTAAATATGGTTTGTTCCATGATATTTTTCAAAAATGTAAAAATCATGTTTTGGGATGATGAAATTCTATGAGCGGTTTATGTGAAAAACATGTTTTTGTCTCATGCTCTTGAAAATAAGACTCCTTATAAAATGTGGTATGACCACATTCCTTCAGTGAGGCATCTCTAGGTCTTTGGTTCCACCTACTATGCCCTAATTCCTAAGGAGCAAAGAAACAAGCTTGATGCAAGGAGTTGAAAGTGCATCTTCTTGGGGTACTCAAATACCACCAAGGCATATCATATTTATGATGAGGTAAATAAGAAATCCATTCTTTCCAAATATGTGATTTTTCTTGAATCCTCCAAGAATGACAAAACTATTGAGAGACAACTTGATAATTTGAATAAGTTTAGCCATGTAAAGACATATCTCTAATTTGATGATGAGATTCCACATCTTGAATGGGGGTTCCCTATGTTGGATCGATCTATGGAATTTCCTTTTGAAGCACCATCTCCCTCTCATGAACAATTTTAAGTTGCTTCATTAAAACCTGAAATTCATTTGGGTGATGTGATTGAGAGGATTGAAAAGCTAAGCCTTTAGGAGAATTTAGAACCATCTCAATTAGCTGGGAAACCTGGACCATCTTAGAAATGTCTGACAAAGTGGATCATAGAGACACTTGAAACTGTTCATCTTGGTGAGGTCGAAAATATGGGAACCAAAAATTCAATTGGACAAAATGGAGGTGATGTAGATAATTCAAATTTAGGTGATGTAGATGATATAGATGTTTCACATGATTATGATTTGAATTTACCTACTAACTTTGAACCAACTTCCTTTGAAGAGGGAACTTTTCATGATGAGTGGAAAGAATCCATGTAGAAGGAGTATGATAATCTCATCAAGAATGGGACGTGGAAGTTGGTGTACCCTCCATTTGGAACCAAACCAATTGGCTGCAAGTGGGTCTTCAAAAACAAATACAAATCATATGGCTCACTTGACAAGAAAAAAGCGAGGTTCATGGAAAATGTATTTGCATAGAAAGAAGGTATTGATTATAAGGAGACTTTTTCCACCATAGAAAAATGGGCTACCATTCGTACTCTATTTTCCTTGGCAGCACAAAATGGATGGAAATCTCATCAAATGGATGTGAAGACTACTTTATTGAATGGAGACTTGAAAGATAATGGTTTCATGTCTTAGCCAAAAGGTTTTGTTGTGAAAGAACAAGAACATAAATCATGCAAGATCATCAAATCGTTATATGGCTTGAAACAAGCACCACAAAGTTGGTATAAAAAACTAATTGAGTATCTTCGAAAATTGAATTTCAAGCACTTCAATCTTGATGATGCAACTATGTTTGTCCAAAAAGTTGGCAAAATTGTTGTGTATCTGGTAGTGTATGTAGATGATCTATTGATAATAGGGAACAATTGAAGCTATATTGCATCCATAAAGTAGAGTTATAGAAATGATATAAGATAATAGATTTGGGACATCTTCATTATTACTTGAGCATTGAAGTGATTCAAAATCCAAAACTTGCATATTCTCTCCCCAAAAAGTACATTAGAGAATTGTTGAACAATTTTGACATGGTTGAGTGTAACCCTCTCTTTACCTCAATGAAACAGAATTTGAAGCTCACATCAACATAAGTGAATGAATTTGATGATGCAACCATTTACAAACAACTTGTGGGAAGTCTTATCTTCCTTACCACCACCACTAGACCAGATATTTCATTTGTTCTTGGGATTCATTCCATGTTCATGCAAAAACCTTGTGAAGGACATTGGTCTCCTGGAAAAAGAGTTATAAAATACTTGAAGGGAACTCAAGATTTTGGGTTCAAGTACTTGAAGGTGGATGATTTCAACTTGATTGGATATTTTGATTCAGAATTTGCAAGGGATAAAGAAAATGGAGTGTCAACTTTAGGCTATCTCATGAGTCTTGGATCAACAGTTGTCTCCTAGAGATCATAAAAACAATCAGTTCCAATAGATTCCACAACATAGGCAAAATATGTGGCAGTTGAAAAGCAAGAAAGGAGATTGTCTGGCTTAGGAAAATACTTGAAGATTTGCAGAGGAACAAGCGAATTCTATTTCACTTCTAGTTGACAATACTTATGCAATCAAGTTGATCAAGAATCCTGGATTCCATGATTGAATCAAGCACATCAACACAAAGTATCATATGATTCAATATCGTGTAGAAGCCAAGACTATTCACTTAAGACATTGTTCCACAAATGAGCAAAATGCGAACATCTTCACCAAAGTGCTCAAAAAAAAAATTGAAAATTTAAAAATGAAATTTGGACTTACAAATAACCCTTCATATTAAATGAGAAAATGTTAAATATCATAATCCTAGTAATTATAGTATTTTATAAATATCATTTAAGAAAAATGTGAAGAGTACTAAGTGATAAGAAAAATCAAAGATGAAACCAAAAGTGATTCAAATTTGTATTTATAAAAGTTTCATATTAATGAAAAACATTCTTACATTCTCTACCCATACCCGTAAACAAGCCAAGTAATTTCTTGAATAAACCAAATTTATATCCACATCACAACATCATCATCACTATTTTAATTTAATATAATGAACGTATATATATATACATGTTACATGAAGTCAATCGTGTATATATATATATATATATATATATACACAAGGTACATGAAGTCACACGTGAAAAGGTTGACCGAAGTTATTATAATATGGGATTCTATGATTCGATTTAGTCTTTGGAAATTTGTTGGTATGATTTCGTGCAAGCCATATCCACGTGGTTTTAACTTTCGAGGGTTATGTGGACGCAATGCAATGCACCACGTATATTTCCCTCGTGGAAGAATGAGAGCACAGAGCATATTTGAGGCAATTCGAGATTCTATGGAGTCTGTCAAACGCAGCAACGGCTTGAGTTGCTTCATCGGCTTGAGTTGCTTCAATTTTTAGTCATCATTATAAAATTAATTAATCATTTAAAGGTGACAATCATATAGTGCTATAGTAATTTCTTAATATGATTAGGTAAATGTTAAAAAGTAAACAGGTTAACCGAATGCATTCAAAAATACAAAAAAGTTATGAAAAATAAATCACATTCATTGATTTGGAAGGACGACTAAGAATATGTCAGCATCTTCAATTTTTAGCCATCATTATAAAATTAATTAATCATTTAAAGGTGACAATCATATACTGCTATAGTAATTTCTTAATATGATTAGGTAAATGTTAAAAAGTAAACAGGTTAATGGATGCATTCAAAAATACAAAAAAGTTATGAAAAGTAAATCGCATTCATTGATTTGGAAGGACGATTAAGAATATGCCAGCATCTTCAATTTTTAGCCATCAGATTATAATTTTAGATTAAAAGAGAATTAATTATGCCCATTTTCAATAGGTGTAAGCCTTTCGGCATAATAACTCTGAAAGAACTATCTTTAATTGAGAGTGGGAAAGATTGTTCGCTTTGACTCGGGAATACCATGAACGAAATATTTCAGACCCAGGGCTATGACTTAAAACCGTTTATGATCATCAGAATAATGGAAAAATATTACAGATGACAATGGATTCCAATTAGCCAGGTTGGCTTGTTCGCTTTGTGTGTCGCTGACGGAAACCCATGTCAACCAGCCAGTTGGCATTCGATTGCGCAGAGATTCTTTTGAAGATCATTGAAATCTTTCATGTTCACCCCCTCACATTTATAAATCTCTGTATCGATTCTATCTATATAAATCTCCTCGCTTTCTGTTCCATCGAACGAAACCGAAACCATCGAACATTTGGAGGACAGAACCCTGAAAAACAACGATGGCCAGATCGTTGTCATCTGTATTTTCTTCACTGGGGGCTGCTTTGCATGGACTCCCTTCCCCAATTTCCTTTAAAGTTAGATCCTCCTCCACTGTTCACCCTTGCAAAACTTCTAGTCATCCTGATCTTCTTACCGCTTTTGAAAACCGCTTGGCAACCGATCTGCAGCGCTTGATTTTCTCAGCTGGGGAATGTTCGTATCTGAGTGCGCGGTGGCTACAGCAAGCCGTGGATGTCATCTGTTTGTCTGCATATTCTCGTGCAGAGGACCTATTTCCCCAGGATATTCACCAGTCAGATATTAATTTACATCAAGACTGTAAGTGGGTAAACAAGTATCTGGTGGACACAATCAGTCTCCTCGACGTATGCAATGTGGTAAGGAATCGGATCGCTGGAATTGGCCACTGCGAACAGCTTCTTCAGATTGCAATCCACTGCTTCGACAGGATGGAGAATACTACTGAGATTCAGTTTTGGAAAGCCCGGAACGACCTGGCCAACTGCCTGAGTGTTATGAAGGTAGAGGAGAGATCGGAATTGAAGAAATGCAAGTCGTTGTTGAAGCGAATGGGAGAACGCTCTGCAGCTCCATCCGGTGACAGCTCTGACAGTTTAGGTGAATTTGTRGGAGTAATGAATACGTGCAGAGTGACCGCTGTGTTCGTGTGCAGCGCAGTTGTGGCCGCGTTATCGTTTGAATCCAGGAAACAGTCGTTCCCATTTCTTGAGAAAAAGTATTTGAGTCAATTCGGATCTTGGCCTTCGGCTCTCTGGAATGTGCAGCGCGGGATGAAGGACGAGATGGAGAAAAGGGAATCGAAGCGCGCCTCTGCGGTATTACTAGAAGTGGGCATGGCGGACGAAGCTGCCCGGAGCTTGTACAGTCTTCTCGATAGATTTCTGAAGAGTAAATCGTCCCCTCTTAGCAAGAACGACACACTGGAGTTGAAGCAATGTCTCGCAGAGTTGAAGAGAAGCAGCGAGGATCTGAAAAATGGCATGGCTGCCCTTGACAAACAGATGACTGGACTGTTTAGAAGTATAATCACCTCCAGAATGGCACTCTTGGACATGCTCACATACTCACAACTGTGACAAAAAGCAGGGCTCTTCCCAATATATATGAGAAATTGTAAATTCTTATATGATACTCAGCAGAGTGTTTCAGCAGTTGTCCAAGTAATGTGGCTATGTGTAAGGCTTAAGCAAGCTCATGGTTTCAATTTGGACAGGAAAATTCTGTACATATGGAACAAGAGACACATTATACCAATGTAGAGACCAATACTGTTTTGATTACCCTGGTTCCAGGACAAATACTATTTTGATAGTATTTTGTTTACATATAAGGTGTTTTGTTAAGATAATGATCCCATTTGAAATCTTGATCTTATGAGTGAGCATGTTTCATTTGAAATCATTCGGAAAATGTCAAACAAATTTTTAAAATGAACATATTCAAATTTAATAAAAAATTTAGGCTATGTTTTATATATATGGAAGTGGCAAGTTTCGAAATAATATAAAATTTCTTATAATCACCATTGATATTATATCTTCCT
>JASDQU010310104.1:78136-90481 GCA_032191745.1 Picea mariana | reverse complement strand
CTTCTGCTTTTCGCATGCCAGCATTCTCCCTGATTTTCTGAACTGGCTCTTTGCATGCCTCCTCTACGCATGCCACATCATGCAACGCTGTGTTCTTCCTGTCTTAACTGCCAGTCTAATTTTAGACTGAAATTCCTTCCACCGTCCAGAGTGATTAGAGAAACCCAACTGGCAAAATCTTTCAGACTTGTAAAGCAGATGAAGGACCCCCGCAAAAACCTGGATTTAGCAATGTTAAGCTCCGTTGATTGCGCATTATCGCCATTTGATGCTGGCCACACCAATCGCGTTGTGAATGGCATCATTCGTGCTTTTCTTAAAGAAAACAATTGGTAACTTCTGCTGCTAGTCATGGTCGTTGGCTAAGGCATGCGTTTTTATCAGCAAAGATCCCCATGGGCGAAGGTTGAACTGGAATGCCAAATGGGTCTCATCTATCTTCGCCATTGCCTCTGTTTCTGTTTCAATGGGGGCGTTTGAATCGATTTGAGCTTTCCTTCAAACGTTTCAAATGGGTTTATTGCTCAAAGGGGTTTATTCTCTCTTTTTCCTTGAAACATTTCAAATGGGTTTATTCCCTCCTTTTTCCTGAATATCCTAACGCGATGGGCACTTGGATAACCTAACGTAATGGGGTCTCCTCTTGTAGATNATAACCTAACGTAATGGGGGCTCCTCTTGTAGAGCAATTTGTTGAGTGGAACCCAATCTCAACATCCCCACTTGGATAACCTAACACAATGGGTCTCCTCTTGTAGAACAATTCGCTAAGTGGAACCCAATCTCAACGTCCCCACTTGGATATTGCTCTGACATCATCTAGCTTCTTTTCTGCCAGTTCTCTTGTGCGTGCTCCATAACCAACCGATTGCCATCAATGACAACCTTGACAGTCTGCGTCATCTCTGCTATAGCCATATTTCCAACACCAAGAATCCCAAGAAGAAACATCCTTGCCACAACAACAAGCAATATAAGGGTCCCAAACCCACTCAGACACTTTTCTCTCCTAATGGTGACAAAGGAGAAAAATATAAAAGTAAGTAGACTGACAAACATTGCAACTTTTGTGATAAATATGGTCATGATGAGTCCAAATGTTTCAAGAAAATGACAGCTTTAGAAGCAGCGATGAAGAAACACAACAGCAATATTGATTCTTCTTCTTCTTCTTCTTCTCATGGACATGCACTTTCTGCTTCTAGTTTCTCCTTCAATACAACTTCTACTTCTTCTTCTGATGAGTGGCTTATTGCTTTTGGAGCATCTTATCATATGGATAAGGATAGAGACATGTTTTCTTCTCTAAATGAAAATAACAGCAAGAAAATATTTGTTGGTGATGATATATCTCTTAGTGTTGAAGGATCTGGAACATTTCAAGTAGAAAACGGTCATTTCAATGATGTATTATGTGTTTCAAGTCTTTCTTATTACCTTCTATCAGTATATCAAATCACTCATTCAGGTGAAGGTAAAACCATAGAGTTTTTACCTCACCAAGTTGTAATCAAGGATCTAAAATATCTTAAGCTTGTTCTTGCAACTGGAATTGTTGATGATATTACCAGGTTGTACAAGTTTGACAACTTTGGATCATCATCTTTTTCATCATTTTTTGTTGCTCATAGCGATGACTTGAGAAAACTTTGGCATGATCGGTTTGGTCATCTAAACTATCGCTCATTGCAACAACTATGTAATCAATAGATGGTGACTGGTCTTCCTCTTGTTTCATGCAGAGATGGTGTTTGTGTCAGTTGTGTTCTTGGAAAACATAATCGGGACAATTTTGACAAACATGCCTCTTGGAACACCTCGGGCCCTTTGCAGCTTGTTCACAGTGATTTGTGTGGTCCACTTTCTTCTCCTTCTTTTTCTGGGTGAAAATATTTCTTAACCTTCATTGATGAATTTTCCAGACGTACTTGGGTTTACTTCTTAAAACTTAAGAGCAAAGTTTTTGACAAGTTTTTGACAAGTTTTTGGCCTACAAGGCCCTTGTAGAAAAGTAATCTGGACATCAAATTCAAAATTTAAGAATAGATAATGGAGGCGAATGTGTGAAGAATAATTTTACAAGTTACTGCACTACACAGGGCATCCAAATGCAACACGATGTTCCATACACACCACAACAAAATGGTGTTGCTGAGAGAAAGAACCACACATTAAAAGAAATGGCTAATTGTATGATCCAATCTAAGGGATTAAGTCTAAAGTATTGGGTGGAAGCAATCAACTGTGCAAATTACATAGTAAATCACACTCCCAAAAAGGCTCTTAAAAATATAACATCGAAAGAAGCTTGGACTAAAATTAAACAAGATGTAAGTCACTTCCGTGTATTTGGCAGTATAGCATGGGCTCTCATTCCTGATGGGAAAAGGAAAGCATTGCAGCTTAAAAGTGAGAAGAGTATATTTGTTGGTTATTCTAAAGATGTCAAAGGTTATAGACTTCTTCAACCACATTATAATGAAATTATTATTAGAAGAGATGTTAAATTTGATGAAAATATCTTGGCCTGTGAGACTAATTCGATGATTGTTCCTTCTTCGACCTACAAGCCATCTTCGGCATTTGTTCCTTCTTATGTTCCTATTTTGGTTTATTCTTTAGATGATGATAGTGAGGATGAAAATCCACCTCCGCCTGCTCACCTTCCTATAGATGAGTCCTTTGAACTTGAACCAACACCAACTCCACAACTTCCTAGATGGGTATGTTCAACACGTGAAGCAGTTGGTGATCTTGTCGGTGATCCTTCAGATTAGCATCGAACATGTTCACAGTTTCAACGAGCCTCTTCTCTTTTGGCTCAAGTTTTAGAGACTCATGATCCAAAGACAATTGCAGAAGCTTCAGTTCATCTAGATTGGGATACAACAATGAATGAAGAGTATCTTTCTTTAATGGCCAATGATACTTGGGATCTTGTACCTCTTCCAAAAGGAAGAAAAATTGTCAGATGTAAATGGGTTCACAGAACTAAGTATGCATCAGATGTAAGTGTTGAAAGACACAAAGCTCAGTTAGTTTCCAAAGTATTTTCCCAAGTTGAAGGAATTGGCTATAATGAAACCTTTACCCCTGTAGCCAAAATGAATTCCATCTGCCTTGTTCTTCCCCTTACTGCCTCACATAAATGGGAGGTCCATCAGATGGATGTTAAATCCACCTTCTTGCACGAAGATTTGCAAGAATAAATCTACATGGAAAAACCTCTTGGCTATGTCTAGAATGAATCTAGCCTTGTTTTTCACCTTAAGAAATCTCTTTATGGTCTTAAGAAATCTCCTCAAGCTTGGTATGTCAAAATGAGCAACCTTCTTATTGACACTGGATTCTCTAGATGCCATTGTAATCCTAATGTCTATACCAAGAAAGTAGGAAGCCATCTCATAATCCTTGTCCTTTATGTTGATGACCTTATCCTTACTGGTAGTGACTCAAAAATTTTAAACTATGTGAAAACCAGCCTTAAGAAGAAATTTGAAATGACAGACTTAGGTTTTTTGCACTATTTCCTTTGCCTCCAAGTTTTGCAAACCAATGAAGGAATTTTTCTTTCCTGGTCTAAGTATGCTNGGAAAGCAGCTAAAAGGATACTTCATTATGTTCATGGTACAGTTCAGTTCGGGATACATTACAGTTCAAGGGGGACTCCTTTATTGGTTGGTTTCACTTATTCAGATTGGGCCGATGACCCTGATGATCAAAAGTCTACTGCAAGTTATGTTTTCAGCATTGGTTTAGGACCTATCAATTGGGAATGTAAGAAACAACAGGCTATTACACTTTCTTCAACAGAAGCAGAGTATCGAGAAGCAGTAAATGCAAGTTAGGAAGCCTTGTGGCTTCGACAGATCCTTTCAAAGTTTGGATTTCAGTAGCAACATCCGACCAGCCTTTGGTGTGACAATCAGAGTGCCATCAAGCTCACTAGATACCCAGTTCAACATCATTGCATCAAGAACATAGAGCTATACATGCTCTTCATTAGAAATCTAATTCATGATCAAGTTATTGAAGTGCTCTTTTTCCCTACAGAAGATCAAGTTGCAGACATTTTCACAAAGTCTCTTACAGAAGCGAATTTTTCCAAACTTCAATCTATGTTAGGAGTTCAGGAAGTTGTCATTAAAGGGTGATAGGCTCTAATGCCTCCTTCCTTCTCCTATTGTGTCACTATTGTAAATCCTTCAATACTATCCCAAGTTGTTCTTAAGGGGGGATTTTAGGATATTTAGACACTTAGGAGTTAGTTAAGATCTACTTGGTCTAATGTGTCATTAGGTAAAAGTGTGTTTCTTAGTGTGTTTCATTAGTATGTATTTGTAGTTAGGAAATTCGATGGTCATGATATGTTCTTGACATAAAGTGATCCGACGGTTAATATTCTCCTCGATCTTAACGACCATTGATCCGTGGCTTAACACCTAATTGGTCCATGATCTCTATTTAAAGAGCATGGAGGGTCATTTTCCAATGATCTATTGTGAGAAACTCTCTTGTAAAATCTCTCTGTAATATTTTTCTTTTGCATTAATAAACTGCTCCAAGTGGTCACGTTGGTTGGGGCCGTGGATGTTTCCCTGTAGGGGTTTTACCACGTCAAAACATCCATGTGTTGATATTTGATCTGGTTGTGTGAGTGGTTACTGAAGGTGTTCGTCCTTTTTTGGAATACCTGTGTTGTCAAACATCGATGTCCCATGATCGGTATATTCTATCAGGTGTTCAACAACAAATCCTTTATTCACACTTGACAAATTGTACTCGGTACATTGATGCCCATTATCATTATCTATGGGTTGTTTTGCATTTGTTAATGGTATGCATCAATGACCGGTAATCAAACGATGTCTCATTGTGTTCGAATTCAATACATCTATTTGAATAGTGTAGACTCGTACCTTGACGGGTTGTTTTGAAGACCTTGGGGTAAGTGTAGCATCACCTCTTTTGTGCTCCTACTCAATTTGTATTGATTTTACCACCTTCTTTAACATTGGTACCTACAGAGGATCAATTTTTTCACTTCATTGACTCTAGATATTCTATTTTTTATTCTGAGACATAACTCCATTGTGTATCCATTCGTGGCTATGATCTACATTTGCATGGATCCACTGTGTATTTCTCTCATGGCCATTATTGCTACTTTTACATATTACATGGATCCACTTTGTATATTTTTCATGGCCATGGACATCAATTATGCTTTCATTACTCGTGGATCCGCAGTGTACTTGATTTGGAGGCCATGCTTACATCACTCCTGAGCATGGGTATGCTTGAATTAGGAAGAGAGTATCTTACTTTTTTCTGTTGTAGGTATTGTTCTGAAATTGGTCTTCAACTACTCCTACTTAGGCCCCTCCACAATATCATGATTATTTTGTAATGTATTTCGACCATCAGTTTCTCTTCTAACCTCACACATTAGGGGGCATTTGTTATACCATCATTTGACACCACATATGCTTATGATAATGTATTGTCCTGAGTTATATCCCTTTCCCTGCTTGCAGAACCATTTCCCCCCTTTCCTCCTCAAAAATACTCTAAAAACCCTATCTTTGTTGATGTATGCGACTATCCTTAAGACATCTCGCATACATACACTGGTTTCTAGTCAAAAACTTATGTACATGCTAATTTGGCTCAAAAAAATAATAATTCCGACTTTTCAGGTGAATTTGACGAGTTCCTTAGGTTCCTAACCTCCTATATCCCATCCATAACTACTCCAAATGTAAAAAAGGAGTATAAATTAGAACCTTGGGGTGGAGGAAAAATAGAACAAGGAAATGAATCTTTATGCTGGAATTTTCAATTTAGTCATGCAAGTCCCCTTTTTCCCTTGCATTTGAGATTGTCCCTTACATCTAGAAACTCTTTTTTTCAGAAGTTGTGTTCTCCCTATCTTGTCAGGAAGAAACCCTTAGTCTTCCTTGGACTTGTTTAAGCACAAAATATTTGAGGTATTGTTGATCATCTCTGAACTTGGGTGGAGGAACTTGGATTCTAATCTCAAGACCATGCCACAACATTTATATGTTGTAACCAACTTTTCTATTTTTTTCATAATAAAATATCTCTCATTCTCGCCCAATTTCATACGTTGATTCACGTTTCTAATGCATTTTACATATCTTAATTCGAATCTATTATGTAAATTGTAATCTCCATGCTTTAGTTGATTATCAGATAACTTCATCTTCGCAATTGCTCGTCTCTTTGTGTGTAGGATATTTCAAAGGATTGTTGCAAAAGAGTGTTGGAATGAAAGTCTTCACATGGTATCGACATCAAACATCGAAGTCCAAGTTTTTTTCTCTCTCTTTCCCTTGAAAGTTAGTTATTGCAAGGTAGTTAGTCTTAATTGAATGCTTGATTTGAGTTCGAGAGTGGTATTTTAGGGTATCTCTCTATTGTGTTTCTGACCCATAACCATAGGACATTTTTTTCCATAACATTCCCCGAAGAAGAAAATATCATTGTCCCTCAAATAATCATCGAAGAAAAACTCCATCAAACAATTTGGCAATTGAGCCCCAATAAAACTCCAAGACTAGATGGGTTTACGATACGTTTTTACAGGGTTTATTGAAACATAATTGAATTTGACTTGAATAGAGTGTTGCAATATATTCACCAGACATCTAGAATGGGAGGTGGCAACAACTCAACCTTTCTTCCTCTAATCCCCAAGGAAGTTAATACATGTGCTATATTCTGACTAATTTCACTATGCAATGTTTCTTATGATCAAAATTATAGCAAATAGTCTAAAGAAACTCCTTCCCAAGATCATATTAGAAAAGCAAGGTGGATTCATGGAAAAGTGACAAATTGTAGATTTTGGAGAGATAATGGTATGATTATTAAGATAGATATGGCTAATACCTTTAATAGAGTTATTCATTCCTTTCTATTTTATGTCTTGCATAAGTTTGTTTTTTACCCCCCATTTAATATACATAGCTTATCATATATTTTTAATATAGTTATTTTTATATATTTTTAATTTTTGGTGTTATATATATATAGACCCCTTTTTTATAAAAAAAAAAAATATATGTTTTTTTTTTCTTAGTTTTTTATATATGTTTTTATTTATTTATTTTTTTTAAATTCGTTTTTTTTTTCAATTGATTTATTTTTAAATGAAAATTTTAAAAAAATATATAAAAAAAATTAAGCAATGATTTAGGAGTTGATTTTGAGTTGTTTGTCAATGATGGTACCATTTTTCAGGGCCACCGTTTCAATTAAGTTATAATCTTAACCCCAAAAAAAGATTGATGTTGGTAGCATCGCTTTTTGATTTGAGGGTCAATTTTAAAGTCTTTGTCCACAATGACATCAATTGTCAATGCAACGGGTCTAAATTTTAACCACTGGCAAAGAGGGTGCTACCGATAGTGCCACTTTTTGATTTAGGGTAAAAATAACCACTCTAAAAAAACAAGAACTCTAGAAAGTTCTCATTAAGTTGGTAACTTTGTTAATGGGGTAAGGAGCATTACATTTAATTTTAAAGTTATAGGTTATGAAACATTTTTGGATTTGTTCAATTGTATTCATAGTCTCATGAGAGATGTTGCAAGACTTAACTTCACGGTTGTAAACAATAACTGGGATAAGTAAAGTGTTGACAAGAATTTTTTTCTTGTCCCAATCCCACAGCTCGAAACTTCTACATTTGTTTTCAACACTGTAATCATATTTCCAACTACCAATAATTTTTTTTATTAATGCAATGATTCTATTTCAAATAAAAATTGAAATTGATGCCTAAGTACTTGTAATATTTCACCTCTTCAAGTGTGTTATAACCATACAAAATTTGAGGATAAATTCTTTTCTTAGATATAATTATCATAATATTGGTTTTATCAATATTAATGGTATGTAAAATATTATTTTTTGTAGAATTATCGGAGAGCTTTGAGTTGTCAATGTGAAGATATTCAATAGTTTTGACAAGGAGAACAATATTGCCAATATATAACAGAAGGATGACAATGATTCTGACCATGTTAATACCAATGCATTATTCATCTTCTAGAAATTGTAGATGTCAAAAAGGGTGAGATAAATTAAAAAATGCAACCTTGCTTCACACCAATATTAAAATTAATGTGCATAGACCACTCCTTGTTGAAAATGAAGATAATGATGATCAACGTCCATTCATATTGGAACCAGACTCCTGAGTTTTAAGATCTGAGCTCGGTATCCTTCAATGTTTTTAGCTTTATTATTACCAAAACACATAATGTTAAATTTTATATTCTCAACTAAGAGAACCTCAATGAATTCATAAATGGCTTGGATGTCCTTATCGCATGAGGGGGGAAATGATTTTTGTTAAGGTTAGAGTTTCATTTCTTTATGTTAATATTGCCCAAATCTTTAGCTTTTCTAAGGATGTTGTTAGCCCACAGTCCTTTAGACTCTCTTTTGCATAACTCTATAGGTCTTTCATAACTTTCAATTAAATATTTTAATATTTTTTATTAAAAATTTATAGTGTTTTATCTTACTAACTCACGTTGTTAGCCCACAGTCCTTTAGACTCTCTTTTGCATAACTCTATAAGTCTTTCATAACTTTCAATTAAATATTTTAATGTTTTTTTAATTAAAAATTTATAATGTTTTATCTTACTAACTCTATTAGTTTAATTATCAATGTTTCTAATATTTTTTTGTGCAATTTTACATTCTAAGTTATATTAAGGAATTTAAAACATTAACTTTCCTATAATAAAATTTAAAATACTTTTCCAAATACAAAGAAATACTTAAAATGAAATTGTATATAAATTCTTAATTGTGTCATTTCATTCCATAATTAAACAAATCATCTAAATCCTTCAAAATGGGGATCTTTTATATTATCAAAAAAAACTATATTACTTATTTTGTGCATAGAAATTTCCTCAATAACCATTTCATTTCATTTCATAATTAAAAAATCATCTAAATCCTTCAAAATGGGGATCTTTTATATTATCAAAAAGAACTATATTACTTGTTTTATGTATAGAAATTTCCTCAAAGACCATATCTATTTTAAAATTTTAAAATTACTTGAGTTGTGCATAAAAATTTCCTTAAAAAATATATCTATTTAAAATTAGATAGGGTTTCAAGGTTAGATTTAGTTAATATTATCCAAGTCCCTAGCTTTTCTAGGGATATTGTTAGCTCACCATTTTTTAGGTTGTCTTTTACATAACTTTATAGGCCTTTCATGACTTTCAATTAAATATTTTAATTTTATATTAAACTTATATTATTTTATTTTATTAATTTTATTAAATTAATTAAATTATGAATATTTCTACTTCTAATATCTATTATTGCAATTTTACATTTTGAGTTATATTAAAGAGTTTAAAAGATATCACTTTTATATAATACAATTTAAAAATACTTTTCCAAATTTCTAAAAATATTTAGAATGAAATTTCATATAAATTCTTAATTATGTAATTTCATGTTATAATTAAACTCATCTTGTAAATTCTTGAAAATGTGGATCTTTTATATGGTCAAAAATAACTGTGTTACTTGTTGTGTACATAGAATTTTCCAAAAATACATATCTATTTTAATATTGTAGTGTGGGGAATGATCCTCAATTATTTTAATATTTAAAAAATAATTATTTTACATTTTAAGTTATATTAAAAAGTTTAAAAGGTATAACTTTCATATAATATAATTTAAAAATACTTTTCCAAATTCATAAAAATATTTAGAATGAAATTTCATGTAAATTCTTATTTATGTAATTTCATGTTATAATTAAACCCATCTTGTAAATCCTTGAAAATGTGGATCTTTTATATGGTCAAAAAGAACTATATTACTTGTTGTGTACATAGAATTTTCCAAAAAAACATTTAATATTATAGTGTGGGGAATGATCCTCATTTATTTTAATATTTAAAAAAGAAAATATATATATTATTTTATATTATATTATATTGAAATTTATTCATAAAGAATTTTTATATTTTAATTTTTTTAAATAAATTAAAATTCATATATTATATTTTTATTTTTTTTAAATTTTGTTAATTAAATTACATTCCACAATAGTATTTAATTTTATGTATGGATTAAGTTTAAAAGTTATTAAAAAGCATAAGATTACCAAGGATATTATACTTTTGTGGATACTATCTAGGCTAATTACATTTTGATTTTCTAATAAAATATAAAACTAGTTTTGATTAACTAAAAGCTATTTTTTTTAGCTTTATTTTTGTGTAAGAAAACATGTTAACAATTCAATATTTGAGACAGGGGAGGTAGGAGGGGAAGGGGTGCTCTACGGCCCTGATGTAATCCTAGAACGGGTCTTTTCTTGGGGATTAGGGGAAGACACCAACAACATGGCAGAAGCTATGAGTCTCTGACAAGGCCTCATCCAAGCCCGATAGCTAGGCATCAATGAAATCTCGGTGATAAGAGACTCTCAAATACTAATCCAAGTCTTGGTCACTAACTCACTACCAAATCAAATGAAAATTCGGCAAATCCTCAAGAAAATTCAAAGACTCTCTAAATCCTTCCGAAAGATTGATTTTTTCCATGTTCTTCGGCACTTAAATGGAGAAGCGGACCAAGCAGCAAAAGCTGCCACTCCTTTGAACAAGGGACTCCTCTCACTCAATGGGACTCAATGGGACCTCGTCCTTTGCTCCAATTCCTTAAAAGTTTGAGGTGGGCGGCTCACAGGTGGTCTCGTGCCCAGAGGCAGCCGAACGTTACACCTCCCCTCACCCCGACTCGTGGCATCACTTTAGCATATGATGAATCCCATGTGAGAAGGTACAAATCCACCTAGCTCGCGTCACTCTACGCATTTCTGCATGAGGTTTCCATCATCCCCTTCAAGCAGTTTAGTACAAAGCCTATGTTTCTCCCGCAAGGCACTCACATGAGGTTTCCTATCCAAATCATGGCTTGGCACGCTCGTTCTAGAGTTAAATTAAGGGTAGAATGTGAATCCCCCTCTTGCAAATCAACTTTCTCTTCTATAGGTGATTGTCTATCTTGCTCATCTCTCTCTACATGGTCCCTTACCCTTCAAACTCTGACGAATTTCTCCCTAGCCCTCTGCATGGCTTGTAGTTTCGAGTCTATCGCTCCCCCCATCCCCCTTCCTTCGCTGGAGCTGGAAATCCGCGAATTGAAGAGAAAATTAAGCACGCAGAGAAGATTTCTTCTTCGGTTCGATGGGGAAGGTGGCAGAAGGTTTGAGATGCTTGAGGAAGACCTCATTCAACTCAGAGAGGAAGCTTTAGAATCCCTCACGTAATCGATGCAGATGGTTAATGAACGCATAACAGAATTAGAAGATAGGATGGAAAAGCTGGAGCTCCAAGCCGCTAGGACGACCCTTCAGCAAGATGCAGGGGTGAAGGTCTCACCCATTGAAATCCCCTCGAACCCAGAGCAGCAAGCGTAACTACGGTTCCTTTCTTCTCTTGCCTCTTTCCCAGTTTTGGTTACTATGAAGATACACTGTTTGAAGGCTTTAAACTCCATAGGAGTCAAATTTTGGAATCTAAGCCATAAAGGGAATTTATGGGCTTTGTTATATGGCGCCTATATATGTTATTTTGGATTTCATGCGCAAAATGCATGCCTGAACTATGTAGATGTTTTTACAATGGTCATACCACTACTATATTAATACAAACTCCCCTTTCTTGTCAAAAAAAAAAAAACAATTCAATATTTGAGACATCTAGTAAAAATAAAGTATATCCCTTAAAAATATAGTTTTCCCTAAATAATAATAATAAATCAACCTACGAATCACAAATAATAATGAATAATCACTACTCTTATTACAATATTTCAATTATAATAAACTTTACGACCTTAAAAAACATAAAAACATAAATTTAATATAAACATTTTGTTAATGCCATTCAGAAATTTATGTACAGCCATAGATTTACCAAAATATTGATCTGAATGGAAGTGCGGGATGTTGAATTTTTGGGTCCCTCCATCAAATTTAACATATCTCTAATATTTTTAATTAAATTTACTATAATAATAATAATCTATTTTTAAAGTCATGGCCAAGCCACACCAAATTGGTGTATGAGACCCTCTTGTTTGTGGGACAAGGAATCCCCCTCCGCTCAAAGATTTGACTAGTAAAGTCTAATGAATATGCCAATAGTAAAGATATTAAATGTTTGGGTAGATTCTTACATTAATTTAAAATATCTTTAATACTTTTAATACCAAGCAAAAGTTTACTATCAATGTGCTATTTAAAAAGTTTTTTAGAATAAAA
>JASDQU010310104.1:61950-72267 GCA_032191745.1 Picea mariana | reverse complement strand
TAGAAGCTTCTACTTCTAGAAGGATCTTCCTCTAGATGCTTCTTTTTAGTATAAATAGGAGTCGAGGGTATGAGAACCCTAGATTGGATATTATTGTAATAGAGCTCTGCTCAACTGGAGGTTGACCCCTCGAAGAGGCCCATGAACATTTCTTTCAAATTCAAAGTGTTATGTTTGTTTTTATTCTTATATTATTTCAGTGTTATTGTGGTGAATGTTCTGGTTATATTGTTGTTATTCTGCCATTACTAGCATTTTAATTTTGTTCTGCATACATTTTATATCTGGTATATTACAGCGTGTGAGGGTGTCCAAGTTATATATAACTTGGACAATGCGCATTTTCTTGTAAAATGTAAACACACTCAAGTTATTAATAATATCACATCACTGCGTGCAGAGAGATTCAAACAAAAATTAGATGGGAGGTTGAACTCCACTGAAAAAGGGAAAAGGGGGGGAATATTTTAATAATATTTCCAAAAAGAGTAACCTTACAGATATATTATTTATCCTAAGTTCCCGAGGGATGGGAACAAGTCACCAAGTGGATAAATATAGATTTGAAAGTGACAAGTGTCCATTTGAAGGCATGCAATATATATTGTTGGCCTTGGCGTATTTTGGGGGAATTTTTACTCATTCTATCATATGGAGACCAACTTTCCTCTGCGAAGGAATCAGGTCTTGTTGTAACTGACTATCATTGTATATCCTTGTGCTTGGGAAGAACTATGTGTTTTTGAAGAGACAGGTTTTCATGCCCGTATGTTGTTGAAGAAGCGGTTTTTCAAGCATGTAGGTTGTCAAAGAAGCAGGTTGTCAGGCCCATGAGAATTCTCTCCTGGTGAGAGTTTGATGGGAATTGTTCCCTGGTGCATTAGGAATTAGTTGTAGTTCTATGAGACTTCCTAATCCAACCTGTTTTTGAAACCCTATAAGGGAAGTGGGGAAAACAAAGGAATGATGAGTAGACAAGGGGCACACTTCCTGGGGTGGGACATGCATGTAGGGAATGAGGGACTATAGACTAGTTACATTTGTCGACACCTTGGACTAAGCAATTTCATTGATTGTTAGACCAGAGATTGACACTAGAAGTCCTTTTTCCTTGGTGGAGTTTACACCCCAGCTCAGGGGTGGCCTATTGTTGAAAGCTTATGAGAAAAAGAGTCTATGGTTGGGAGGAACATCTGAGTCATGCACGCAGTTGATGAATTTTATGAAAGATAAGTGTCATTATGTACTTGTCTATTTATTGTGTGCTCATTTATTTGTATTTGTTATGTTCTATCTCTTGTATGATGTTGCATATGAGTAATGGTTGTTATTATGTTAAATAATGTTTAATCATGAAAGTGCAACGTGGATATTTAGTTTAGTAGTTGTACATGTTGAGTACGTTAGTTGATAAGTAATTTATGTTAAGATAGTTCTGGTAAATGGTCAAGAGCTTCATGAGTGAGGCTAGGAGTGTTGTGCATGTGGATAGTGGTCTGTGTGCACAATTAACTGGGTTCATTATGTGCATTGGAAAGTAGTCTGCACACATAGGGAAAAAATGACCTGATAATGGTATCAGTATGGTTTTGTGCACATTAATGTTGGATGCTCAACATGCTTGTGTGTATAGTTGTAATGAGTTGTTTCTACTATTATAAGTTGTGTCAGAAGAAGAATTTATGTGTGGTGTGACCTAGCTTGGGTTCATGCACGCTACTTTAAGTATTACTATGCAAATCAGTGTTATAGAATAGAATCTGAGCACTATAATTTGGAAGTAGCGTTACTTGGAAGTAAGATGGGTATGTTACATTGTGGTATCAAATAATTTTGTAAGTGATCGCAGTAACAAGACCCAACTAGGAGGTTGGGTATGTTACATTGTGGCATCAAAGTAGTTTTTGGGGAGATTTATGTGGCATGGTCCATCCTGAGTGGTTGGGGATGTTACATTCTAGTATCAGAGCCATTGGTTCAACATTAGAATAGCATGGGATATATATCAACATGAATTAGTGGTGCACACTAAGTATTGGTGTCATGTAGTGCAGATTTATTACGCACAAGAAACTACCAGTGCACGGTCCAAGACTGGGATGCTTGCAAAAGTATTGATGCATGAGTATGCACACTATAATTTGAGATGTTAAAATCACCCAAGAAAAAAGGAGCTAAAGGATTCTGACAAATTGTGCATAACTTTCATAAAAATTTCATAATAATTAGTTTGACAAATATTGTTGTCTGCACATTTTGCATAATTAATTACAACAATTAGTTCAGGACAGAATCGGTGCAGATATTAAAATCATGGAAGATGCGTAGAGAACTTACAATCATGATGATAAATTTGGGGGTTTGTATATCGATATGGGTATCGATAGTGCAAAATCCAAGGAGGAGCACATAAACTTGGTAGAAACCATAAAAGGACTACAAAAAGATGTCCAAAGCTACAAAGATGATAATGAAAGGCTTATGAAATCCAAGGAGCAACAAGATGGATTCAATATCAAGTTGATGCAAAGCTTGGATAGAATAGAGAAGAAGATGGATAAGAAGATAGAGTCAAGCAGGTCAAGGAATCACATGTCTCATGGTGAAAGAAGGAAATTCAAGAAGTGTTGATAGGAAACGTCGTCACTCACCAAAGCATTCATTTAGGAAATCATGCATTAGCTCAAGTCCATCTATTGACAGAAATCATAATACAAGGACTGGGGTGAACGAGCTACGGGTAGAAATGAATAATATCAAGCCTCCTACCTTTGATGGTAAGCACATGAAGGATGAAGATGCAAAGACTTGGCTACTAGATATGAGGAAGTAATTCTAGCTACATAATAACTCTGCGCAAGTAGAAGGGAGGATTTCCATATATCAGCTAAAGGGAAAATCATCAATGTGGTGGGATCGGTTTGTGCAAGTGCAACACATTGATGAGAAGAATATTACTTGGAGGGAATTCAAGCGAAATTTTGAAAAGAAATATTTAACCAAGTGACACTATGGTAGGAAAATGAAGGAGTTCTTTGAACTCAAGCTTGGGAGTATGACAATAGATGAGTATGAAAGGAGATTCTTAGAGTTGCTGAAATATGACACATTCATCAAGGATGAGCAAGTTAAAACTCAAAGGTGCCTTAGTGGGATGCCCTCTTTTATCAGTGAAAAATACAGTATGATGACCCCAAGACGTTGGAAGAGACCATAAGGCATGCTAAATGCATTTATGATCAACAAAAAGGAAGACCAAATTTCCAAAAGGCTTGGGAAGACAAGATGAAAAGAAAGGTAGAACAGAGGAAGAAGGGGACTAAGCCACCATTTTTCAAAAATACTATGCAAGAAAAGCCAACTCCCAAGGATTCTAGAATGACTGAGACAATGGGGAAAAGACCACGACAACAACCTATTCAATGTCGGGGTTGTGGTGGAGATCATATGTATAGATATTGCCCTCAAAGAAGTGAAAAAGAGAGGAATGGGCACAATGTAAAACAAGTTGCGACGGTTGAAGATATGGGTAGAAGTGTACCTAGGATTTACGCAGCACTGGACAAGAAGCAAGATGAGTTTCAGTTGCACATGATTGAAGTGGAAGGTAAGATTAATGATCAACCCGTTTCTATTTTAATTGATTCAAGAGCTAGTCATAGTTATCTAGATTCTAAGATGGTGGAAAGATTCCAATTTCCAAGAAGTAAGCTTGGAAAACCTTGGTTGGTGCAGTTACCTACAGGGGAAAAAAGGAAAATTAATGAGATGGTCAAGGCATATCTAATGGAAATGAATGGACCGTGCACAAAATCTTATTTGAATATCATACCTTTAGTGCAAAGGTACCTCAGTGTGTTGCCCTCAAAGGTAACATGGAAGCTACTTGTGTCACCCTTGAACAGAGCACAATATTATGAGTCTTTATCTCACTATCTTGGTTTTAGTATGGATTTAGGAATCCTTTCCTAATTTTTTAGCATAACCTCCTCTGGCTGGTTATTCTTCCAATCATATGGAGAGTTTGTTGACACCTCCTATGTCACAAACGTATCCTAGTTCATAATCTATGTTGTCCAAGTCACCTTTTCTGACATGTTTTTGTTTAATGGAAGTTAACCTGTATTAGCCACTCTACAAAACTCTTGACTTTCCAAGTCATCCTTCCTGTGTGTTAAGTACTTCTCAGTTTTGCAAGTATATTTGTATATAACTCGTGCTAGTATAGAAGGTCCCCATTGAATTCTTGTTGAAGGGCCTGATCTTATTGAATACAACTCATTTCTCTAAGAGTATGACCTAGAATTTCACCCCAGACCTATTTACATCATTGATAGGTGACCTTGTGCTATGTGGATGATAACCATCATTGGTCGTTGACTAAGTAGTTTCTCGTGTGTTCGACATCAACAACCATTATCACACATAGGGTTTCATGTGGTACCTTGGTTTCCATTTGACCCCATTGGTGGATTCGTTATCTTTGTTGGTAGTCTTCATCATTGGATATCATTCAAAGAGTATCTGCAATGTGTTATTTCATCTGGTACATGTCAGAGGCATACCTCATGATGGTCCTTTCAATATTTCATCTGAGTCCTTCCAAATATTTGGCCTTCTTCTACTCCTCATATTGGATGATGGGGAATTCCTTAATTCCCTCTTTTCAGTGGATCTCTTCTAATCAACTTCAACACATCTTGCTATGGGACAAGGATCTAGAGTCATTTTTAGTACCTTGGGGCTTGCAGTCATTAGTGGCAGGTTCCCTCACTATAGATAGTGGGAATACATCAATTGTTAGGATATTTAGACACTTAGGAGTTAGTTAAGATCTACTTGGTCTAATGTGTCGTTAGGTAAAAGTGTGTTTCTTAGTGTGTTTCTTTAGTATGCATTAGTATTCATTTGTAGTTAGGAAATCCAACGGTCATGATATGTTCCCAACATAGAGTGATCCGACGGTTCATATTCTCCTCGATCTTAACGGCCATTGATCTATGGCTTAACACCCGATTGGTCCATGATCTCTATTTAAAGAGAATGGAGGGTCATTTTCTGATGATCGATTGTCATAAACTCTCTCGTAAAATCTCTCTGTAATCCTTTTCTTTTGCATTAATAAACTGCTCCAAGTGGCCACGTTAGCTGGGGTCGTGGATGTTTCCCCATAGGGGTTTTACCACATCAAAACATCGGTGTGTTGATATTTGATCTGGTTGTGTGAGTGGTTACTGAAGGTGTTCGTTCTCTGTTGGAATACATGTGTTGTCGAACATGGTATCATAGCATGTTTGAAGACCCGCTCCCGTTGTAGATTGAGATCGTGAAGACGAGTTGTATCATCTTCATTTTTGTTGTTTACATACATTTCGGGGCTAAGAGGACTATTCCATTACATCCGGAGCGCTCGTTTCATTCAAGAACACTTTTTGTTTCACTCAAAAAGGTTTCATTTTTCCAAAGATACGACCATTTCAGTTAGATCTGCAGATATAAAGCCTGAATACGCATTTTTAAAATTTTTGCAGAGTATTCTTTTGGTTTTATATTATTTATTTATGGGTTGCTACTCTTTTAGATTTGTGTATGCTCTTTTCCTCGTTCCCTGTGCGATCTTGGAAAATTAGAAATGTATAGGAAAAGGTGCATCTTCCGGGTAAGCTAACCGAGATATAACCCTTGTTGTCATCGAGAAGCGGAATTTTTTTCATGTGTGAAAATAGTTATTTTTTAGCATGCTCTCCAAGGTCGTATTCAAAAACAATCCTCTTGCTAAACAATACAATATGTTTTGCTAGACCATTTGGTTAAAAATTGCCTTATTAAGTAAGAGGCCTTGAGTTCAAGTCCTTCTTTTGTTATTTTTTTTGAAAAAGTTCATGCTAAAATTGTAAAGTGTATTTCACTTCAAGTATAAAAGTGAATCACTATAAGTAGCTTTAATATTTTATTTTAGAGTTATTTATTTTGCATGCATCTTTTCTTTTATAAAGTAACTTCATTGTAAAAGTGATCTCCACTTCTCTTTATAAAAGTGGGTCACTTCATAAAACAACTTACACCACCACGTGGTCATTTGGTTACCGTTTATGCATTTTTTTAAAAGGGCGTAACTCTCACATCTGAAGTCCGTTTTCAATGTCCTTTTTTTTAAAACCGCCTAACTTTTCGAGATATTTCCATCCAGATCATCAGTTTCAGTTTTTAAATCCATATTATCTGCATATTTAATATGGATTCTACAAGTAATCTCTTTCTTACCAGCACCAATTACTTCTAATGGAAATCCCATATGGAGGATTTATTAAGAAGTAAATACTTGTACTGGATTACCTTAGGAAAGGAAACAACGCCCACTGATTCTGATATTAAAGTCAAATGGGATAATAGGAATGACGAAGCATGTGGATTAATTAAAATGTCCATCTCTCCTGATTTAAGGTTCCACCTTCAATCAATTGATCAACCCAAAGAAGCTTGGGACAAGATTGAATCTATGTTTGGTAAACACAATATTATTCGAGCACAACAGTTAGAAAATCAAGTACTGACTTTAAGTCCAAATAATTTTTCTTGCATTGAAGACTATCTATCTAATTTTAAAACACTTAGAACTTTATGTGAAGAATGTAAGATAAAGATAGAAGAATATCGTTGCATCTATCTTATTCTTTCTAAGATAGGTAGTGCATATTATGTGTTTGTATCTGCCTTTTATGCCATGAAAGAGGCTCTAGGGAAAGCTTATAAAAAAACCAGTCTTGAGAACTTTTGTGATGCTTTGATTAGAGAGCAAGATAAGCGTGTACAACTTGAAGTAATAAACACTACATGTACCTCCAACAAAGCCTTAGTCATCCATCATAAAGATAAACCCAAGAATCCCAAGAAGCAACATTCTTGCCACAACAACAAGCAATATAAGGGTCCCAAACCCACTCAGACACCTTCCACTCCTAATGGTGACAAAGGAGCAAAATATAAAAGTAAGTAGACTAACAAACATTGCAACTTTTGTGATAAATATGGTCATGATGAGTCCAAATGTTTCAAGAAAATGACAGCTTTAGAAGCAGCGATGAAGAAATAAAACATCAGTATTGATTCTACTTCTTCTTCTTCTTCTCATGGACATGCACTTTCTGCTTCTGGTTTCTCCTTCAATACAACTTCTACTTCTTCTTCTGATGAGTGGCTTATTGATTTTGGAGCATCTTATCATATGGATAAGGATAGAGACATGTTTTTTGCTCTAAATGAAAATAACACCAAGAAAATATTTGTTGGTGATGATATATCTCTTAGTGTTGAAGGATCTGGAACATTTCAAGTAGAAAACAATCATTTCAATGATGTATTATGTGTTTCAAGTCTTTCTTATTACCTTCTATCAGTATATCAAATCACTCATTCAGGTGAAGGTAAAATCATAGAGTTTTTACCTCACCAAGTTGTAATCAAGGATCTAAAATATCTTAAGCTTGTTCTTGCAACTGGAATTGTTGATGATATTACCAGGTTGTACAAGTTTGACAACTTTGGGTCATCATCTTTTTCATCAGTTTTTGTTGCTCATAGCGATGACTTGAGAAAACTTTGGCATGATCGGTTGGTCATCTAAACTATCGCTCATTGCAACAACTATGTAATCAACAGAGGTGACTGGTCTTCCTCTTGTTTCATGCAGAGATGGTGTTTGTGTCAGTTGTGTTCTTGGAAAACATAATCAGGATAGTTTTGACAAACGTGCCTCTTGGAACACCTCGAGCCCTTTGCAACTTGTTCACAGTGATTTGTGTGGTCCACTTTCTTCTCCTTCTTTTTCTGGGTGAAAATATTTCTTAACCTTCATTGATGAATTTTACAGATGTACTTGGGTTTACTTCTTAAAACTTAAGAGCGAAGTTTTTGACAAGTTTTTGGCCTACAAGGCCCTTGTATAAAAGCAATCTGGACTTCAAATTCAAAATTTAAGAACAGATAATGGAGGCGAATGTGTGAAGAATAATTTTACAAGTTACTGCACTACACAGGGCATCCAAATGCAACACGATGTTCCATACACACCACAACAAAATGGTGTTGCTGAGAGAAAGAACCGCACATTAAAAGAAATGGATAATTGTATGATCCAATCTAAGGGATTAAATCTAAAGTATAGGGCAGAAGCAATCAACTGTGAAAATTACATAGTAAATCACACTCCCAAAAAGGCTCTTAAAAATATAATATCGGACGAAGCTTGAACTAAAATTAAACAAGATGTAAGTCACTTCCGTGTATTTGGCAGTATAGCATGGGCTCTCATTCCTGATGGGAAAAGGAAAGCATTGCAGCTTAAAAGTGAGAAGAGTATATTTGTTGGTTATTCTAAAGATGTCAAAGGTTATAGACTTCTTCAACCACATTATAATGAAATTATTATTAGAAGAGATGTTAAATTTGATGAAAATATCTTGGCCTGTGAGCCTAATTCGATGATTGTTCCTTCTTCGACCTATGAGCCATCTTCGGCGTTTGTTCCTTCTTATGTTCCTATTTTGGTTTATTCTTCAAATGATGACAGTGACGATGAAAATCACCTCCGTCTGCTCACCTTCCTCTAGATGAGTCCTTTGAACCTGAACCAACACCAACTCCACAACTTCCTAGATGGGTCTGTTCAACATGTGAAGCAGTTGGTGATCTTGTCGGTGATGCTTCAGATCAGCATCGAACATGTTCATAGTTTCAGCGAGCCTCTTCTCTTTTGGCTCAAGTTTTAGAGACTCATCATCCAAAGACAATTGCAGAAGCTTCAGTTCATCCAAATTGAGATACAACAATGAATGAAGAGTATCTTTCTTTAATGGCCAACGATACTTGGGATCTTGTACCTCTTCTAAAAGGAAGAAAACTTGTCAGATGTAAATGGGTTCACAGAACTAAGTATGCATCAGATGGAAGTGTTGAAAGACACAAAGCTCGGTTAGTTTCCAAAGTATTTTCCCAAGTTGAAGGAATTGGCTATAATGAAACCTTTGCCCCTGTAGCCAAAATGAATTCCATCTGCCTTTTTCTTCCCCTTACTGCCTCACATAAATGGGAGGTCTATAAGATGGATGTTAAATCTACCTTCTTGCACGGAGATTTGCAAGAATAAATCTACATGGAAAAACCTCTTGGCTATGTCTAGAATGAATCTAGCCTTGTTTTTCACCTTAAGAAATCTATTTGTGGTCTTAAGAAAGCTCCTCGAGCTTGGTATGTCAAAATGGACAACCTTCTTATTGACACTAGATTCTCTAGATGCCATTCTGATCCTAATGTCTATACCAAGAAAGTAGGAAGCCATCTCATAATCCTTGTCCTTTATGTTGATGACCTTATCCTTACTAGTAGTGACTCAAAACTTTTAAACTATGTGAAAACCAACCTTAAGAAGAAATTTGAAATGACAGACTTAGGTTTTTTGCACTATTTCCTTCGCCTCCAAGTTTTGCAAACCAATGAAGGAATTTTTCTTTCCTGGTCTAAGTATGCTTTTGAAATTCTTCGTTGCTTTCATATGGATGATTGTAAACCATCCCCTTATCCCTTCCAATCTGAAGTCAAGCTTACTGTCACCTATACTTCTCCCAAAGTTGATGCCACCTTGTATCGTCAGTTAGTTGGTAGCCTCTTATACTTGACTCATACCCATCCTAATCTTTCCTTTGTTGTTGGTCTTGTTTCCCGATATATGCAAACACCCCATGAAAGCCATTGGAAAGCAGCTAAAAGGATACTTCATTATGTTTGTGGTACAATTCAGTTCGAGATACATTACAGTTCAGGCGGGACTCCTTTATTGGTTGGTTTCACTTATTCAGATTGGGCCGATGACCCTGATGAGCAGAAGTCTACTGCAAGTTATTTTTTCAGCATTGGTTCAGGACCTATCAATTGGGAATGTAAGAAACAACAGGCTATTGCTCTTTCTTCAGCAGAAGCAGAGTACCGAGAAGCAGTAAATGCAAGTTAGAAAGCCTTGTGGCTTCGACAAATCCTTTTAGAGTTTGGATTTCAGTAGCAACATCCGACCAGCCTTTGGTGCGACAATCAGAGTGCCATCAAGATCGCCAGATACCCAGTTCAACATCAGCACATCAAGCACATCGAGATATACATGCACTTCATTATAAATCTAATTCATGATCAAGTTATTGAAGTGCTCTTTTGCCCTACAAAAGATCAAGTTGCAGACATTTTCACAAAGTCTCTTATAGAAGTGAATTTTTCCAAACTTTGATCTATGTTAGGATTTCAAGAAGTTGTCATTAAGGGGTGATAGGC
>JASDQU010310104.1:37319-55576 GCA_032191745.1 Picea mariana | reverse complement strand
TATATATTTTAATTTTTTTAAATAAATCAAAATTCATATATTATATTTTTATTGTTTTTAAATAATGTTAATTAAATTACATTCTACAATAGTATCTAATTTTGTGTATGTATTAAGTTTAAAAGTTATTAAAAAGCGTAAGATTACTAGGGATATTAGCTTTTTGTGGATACTATCTAGGCTAATTGGTAATATCCCTTCGAGCAGTAGAAGGGAAGAGAGTAAGGGCAGAGGCAGGAATCGATGAATCGCCTCGAATGAATCACCTCACATGCATATCGCCTCGCATATCGCATCGAATTAACCAAGAATGCTTGCCGGTTCGAGTGCTTGCCTTAGTTCGAATGCTTGCGTTAAATATTTATTATCCCATTCGGTAGAAAATAAATCCATTAATAAGCCATCATTCCCCATCCATTAAGCCATCTGCCATTGATTACATTTTGATTCTCTAATAAGATATAAAACTAGTTTTGATTAACTAAAAGCTATTTTTTTTTAGCTTTATTTTTGTGTAAGAAAACATGTTAACAATTCAATATTTGAGACAGGGGAGGTAGGAGGGGAAGGGGTGCTCTACAGCCCCGATGTAATCTTAGAATGGGTCTTTTCTTGGGGATTAGGGGAAGACATCAACAACATGGCAGAAGCTCTGAGTCTCTGGCAAGGCCTCATCCAAGCCCGAGAGCTAGGCATCAATGAAATCTCGGTGATAGGAGACTCTCAGATCCTAATCCAAGTCTTGGTCGCTAACTCGCTACCAAATCAAATGAAAATTTGGCAAATCCTCAAGAAAATTCAGAGACTCTCTAAATCCTTCCGAAAGATTGATTTTTTCCATGTTCTTTGGCACTTAAATGGAGAAGCGGACCAGGCAGCAAAATTTACCACTCCCTTGAGCAAGGGACTCCTTTCACTCAATGGGACCTCGTCCTTCGCTCCAATTCCTTAACAGTTTGAGGTGGGCGGCTCGCAGGTGGTCTCGTGCCCAGAGACATCCGGATGTTACACCTCCCCTCACCTCGACTCGTGGCATCACTTCAGCATATGATGAATCCCATGCAAGAAGGTACAAATCCACCCAGCTCACATCACTCTATGCATTTCTGCATGAGGTTTCCATCACACCCTTCAAGCAATTTAGTACAGAGCCTATGTCTCTCCCGCAAGGCACTCGCATGAGGTTTCCTATCCAAATCATGGCCTGGCACGCTTTTTCTGGAGTTAAATTAAGGGTAGAATGTGAATTCCCCCTCTTGCAGATCAACTTTCTCTTCTATGGGTGATCACCTGTCTTGCTCGGCTCTCTCTGCATGGTCCCTTACCATTCAAACTCTGACGAATTTCTCCCTAGCCCTCCGCATGGCTTGTAGTTCCGAGTCTATCGCTCCCCCCATCCCCCCTCCTTCGTTGGAACTAGAAATCCGTGAATTGAAGCGGAAATTAAGCACGCAGAGAATATTTCTTCTCCGGTTGGATGGGGAAGGTGGCAGAAGGTTTGAGATGCTTGAGGAAGACCTCATTCAACTTGGAGAGGAAGCTTCAGAATCCCTCACGCAATCAATGTAGATGGTTAATGAACGCATAACGGAATTAGAAGACAGGATGGAAAAGATGGAGCTCCAAGCCGCTAGGATGACCCTTCAGCAAGATGCAGGGGTGAAGGTCTCGTCGATTGAAATCCCCTCGAACTCGAAGCAGCAAGTGTAACTACAGTTCATTTCTTCTCTTGCCTCTTGCCCAGTTTTGGTTACTATGAAGATACACTGTTTGCAGGTTTTAAACTTCATAGGAGTCAAATTTTGGAATCTAAGCCATAAAGGGCATTTATGGGCTTTGTTATGTGGCGCCTATATATGTTATTTTGGATTTCATGCACAGGATGCATGCCTGAACTATGTAGATGTTTTTACACTGCTATATTAATACAAACTCCCCTTTCTTGTAAAAAAAAAACAATTCAATATTTGAGACATCTAGTAAAAATAAAAGTATGTCCCTTAAAAATATAGTTTTCCCTAAATAATAATAATAAATCAACCTACTAATCACAAATAATAATGAATAATCACTACTCTTATTACAATATTTCAATTATAATAAACTTTATGACCTTAAAAAAACATAAATTTAATATAAACATTCCGTTAATGCCATTCATAAATTTATATACAGCCATAAATTTACCAAAATATTGTTTTGAATGGAAGTGCGGGATGTTGAATTTTTGAGTCTCTCCATCAAATTTAACATATCTCTAATATTTCTAATTAAATTTTATATAATAATAATAATCTATTTTTAAAGTCATGGCCAAGCCACACCAAATTGGTGCATGAGATCCTCTTGTTTGTGGAACAAAAGACCCCCTCCACCCAACGATTTGACTGGTAAAATCTAATAAATATGCCAATAATAGGGATATTGAATGTTTAGGTGATTAATTTAAAATGTCTTTAATCCTTTTAATACTAAACAAAAGCTTACTATCAATGTGCTATTTAAAAAAAAAAAATTATAAAATTTAAAAATATCTTTAAACTTTTTAAAATTATTCTATTAAATTATTGATTAAGATGGTGATTCAAATCTCATTCAAACAATTTCAAATCTCATTTAAACAAAGTAGAAATTAAAGACAAACCTTCTATTCATTTCATTTTGAATTAATTATTCTTGGTTAAGAAGGATTAAGATGGTATTCAAATCTCATTCAAACAATTTCAAATCTCATTTTGAATTAAGATGGTGATTCAAATCTCATTTAAACAATTTGAAATCTCATTTAAACAAGTGGAAATTAAAGACAAACCTTCTATTCATTTCATTTTGAATTAATTTTTCTTGGTTAAAAAGGATTAAGATGGTGATTCAAATCTCATTCAAACAATCTCAAATCTGATTCAAATCTCATTTTGAATTGGTGTAGTTTAATTTTTTTTTAATGTGTGTTTTAAATTAATTTTGATCAAAATTCAGTAGGAAATTTAGAAAGAGTTCGAATTCATTTCATTTTGAATGGGTTTAGTTTAAATGTTTTTTTTTTAATATATATTTTTAAACAAGTTTTGTTCAAAATTAGTAGGAAATTTAGAAAGATAGTTAGAATTGCAGGTTTTAGTGTTTTAAATTACATATTTAAAATTTAATTTAATGTAAAATTGTAATTTCTGAATAATATAAGGAAATGTTCTATTTTTTGTGTTTTTTGGCGGGAATTCGACCATGTAAATTTGGACAAAATTGTTATTTTTTGTTGTTTAAAATTGTATTTTTGAATGCATAAATGAATTCAGCATGCTGAAAAACAAAAACTCCTGAAACATTAGGATTATACAAACTTTATCACTCAAATCTACCTCAAATCTACCAGATCCAACCATTCATAACTTCACCTGATTTCAAACAAAAAATTTGCCAAAAAAACAGTCAAAAGTTAGAACGTTTAGACTACTGTTAAGTTTTATGCATCAATGAATGGAAAAATCAGCGGTGGATTTCCCCCGACTGCCTTGTTCACTGCAGCCACCCCTATATTTTTTTCTCATCCTTCTGATTATCAAACTCACTTCTAATATGAACGTCAATGTAGGCGTCGCTGATGTGTCCCTCAGCGTCAGTAACATTATTTATGACTTCTGGATCAGAGGCGTACTTTACAAATTTCTCCACCTTCCTAAGTTGATCGCCGCTTAACGAATCAAAGGGAATATCGATGTCCTGGTCATCCTCGTATTGTAGGTTGAGATCACGGAACACCCGTGTCTTAATCAGCGAGATGGACTTTCCTAAAGCTGTCCGAAAATCTTCGAGGAGTTTTATTTTCTCTTCCACAGAAAAAGGACGATCACGTGGAGGAGGCGAATAAGCAGAAGAATAAACAGGCCGCTTCCCTTTGTTTCCCGCCATTGTAAAGCAACCGAGCTGCTTCTTTCTTCCCGGTGTTATGGAGTTGCTCCTTGAGCTCGCCGGGAGAAACGTTAATTCCAGTTTCTGCTCCTTCACACTCTTGTAATACTCCTCGAGCTGCCATGTTTTATAATCGAAACTCTGGCTTTCAGTACTACCGTCCCTTCGATTCCACTTGAGCCTGTTCGTTTCAGCTCCCCATTAGCTTGTTGCGCGTGTTCTGTGTTTACGATGTTCAAATTGAAATGTTTACCTAAAATATCAATGTCCACTGATTGAAATGTCATTAGTTCCGGTGAGCGTTGATGAATGGTCGTTACAGTTCAGATTTAAATCTATGTAGGTATTTGAAAATTGTGATTTTTCCAATAATTGTGATTTACTTTCCAGCAACTATCACTCGGATTGCAACTATCACTCGGATTTGGCCATGCAATTGTTTGCCAAATCATAATTTTATATTGTTTAAATCACATTTTTCAACAAACTATCTGGCAACACGATTGTTGACGATTTTACATTACTTAAGTCAGGTTTTTGAATGCATAATAGATTCAATACCCTCAAAAGCCCTCATGACACCCATAACACCTAATCTCAACCACTGAAATCTATAATTTTATGAATTTCTCACCAGATTCTTGGAAAAACTCATGGAAAAAGTACATGGAAAAAGGTAAAAATGTAGAAAGTTTAGACTATGTCAAATTGGCATAGTCTAAATGTTCTATGTTTTTAACTTTCTGACAACTATCACTGGAATCTGACAACACAATTGTTGGAGAAATCATAAATTGATTCAACACCCCACGACACCCAAAATATGTAACCTCAACCACTGAAATCTGTAATTTTATGAATTTCCTACTGGATTCTTAGCAAAACTCATTGAAAAAAGTACCCAAAAAAGGTAAAAACATAGAACTATCCGACAACTATCACTAGAATGTGGCAACACAATTGTTGGCAAATCACAATTTTAAGTTGCCTAAATCACATTTTTGAATGCATAAATAGATTCAACGCCCTAAAAAACCGGAGCTTTAACTTTCTGACAACTATCACCAAAATCTAGAAATGCAATTGGTAGCGAAGTCACAATTTTACATTGCTTAGATCATGTTTTTGTATGCATAAATCGATTCAACACCCTCAAAAACCCCTAGGACGCCCAAAATATGTAATCTCAACCACTAAAATCTATAATTTTCTTAATTTCCCACTAGATTCTTAGCAAAACTCATCGGAAAAGTACCTAGAAAAAGGTAAAAACATATAACATTTAGACTAAGTCAAACTCACTTAGTCTAAACTTTCTACTTTTTTACTTTTCGACAACTATTATCGAAATGTGATTATTCAACTCCCTCTTGGTGTAAAGATTGTTCTTATCAATAATTGTGGATAGGGTTGATATTTGATCAAAGAGGTTGTCAAGTTTAGCTATCTTGGAATTAATGGTAACAAGTTGGGAATTAACTGTAGTAAAATGTTGATCAATATTAGCTTGAGCTTCTTTGAATTCGGTTTGCAAGTGTGCATAGGACTCTTCCAAGGAAGCAATGTAGTTTCCATATTCTTGGTTTTAGGTTTCCATCTAGGAAGGGTGCACAAGTAATAGAGATAGGTTAGTAGAAGGGGGTGAGTGGGTCCACGCAAAAAGCATTACTAGAGACTTGTATGAATGTGATCGGTGCTTATTTTTGGATTGGGAAAGATAGACAGACAATAATAGGGTAGGTGGGTCCAGACAAAAAAAGTCTTATGAAAGAGAAGTACCACTACCATCAGTGCGAACAAGGGAATCTATTGAGATAGGTTCCAAATAAGGGTGCTAGTGGGACTATTTTATATTCTCTTTTTCTTACTCCTACAGTGTTATACTCCTGGATGAATAATATTATGTTGATAGAATGCCCAAACACTAAATATTGAAGATTGTGTAGGAATTTCTTAGCCTGGATGTAGAAAGCAAGGCTTCCATGGACTGAATGTGCAAAATTTCAACACCATTTCTGGACTGGCAGCAAGGAGTAGTGTTTTGAAGGTTCATAAGGACAAGGGAGTGCCCTGTGTTATAGCTCTTTGATATACTCACGGGTTCCAACAGTAGTACTCATCCCAATATCTCAAGACTTTGACTAAGGAGGGTTGACTATACCCTTAGTCATACTATTCAATTACTCAGGTACGTAAGAGTATTCTTCATGAGTTTTGTTCTCGATGCCACTATAGCAATTGGGAGGTCAAGCAGTTGATCTAAGGTAGGTTTCAAGATATCTACAAGACTTTCGATATACCCGAGGGTACACTAAAGTGAAATTCTATGTAGAGGTGTTATCTAATGCGGTACTACTTGAAGGAGTACCAACAAGGGTTACAAGGGTTTCCAACCGAGTGAATCCTCCTATAATTCTTGCATGTTTCCTTCCCCAACCATGGGTTTACCCACTTAACAACATATCTCTATCTTCTTTATAAATGTTGGAACACATCTCTAGTATAAAAAAATTCTAAAAAAAAAGTTGTTGAAGAAAGTGGTCTAATACCACTTGTAAGGTACTAAATAGAAATATTCAAAGCAAGAGCACAAACATTATCTAGATATATTGCAAAAAAAAATAGAATAGAGAACATAAGACAATATGAGCCAAAATAAGATACCTTATTAATATGGAAGCATTGTTCACCTGCCTCTTCTAGGGGGAAACCTCCAATAGAGCAGAGCTCGGATTACAAATGATTCCACAAGACATCTTTTACAATGCTTATACCTATATATATACTACTTCTATCCCCTAAGAACATTCTAGAAAAGGAACTTTCTAGTAGGAAAAACCTTCTAGTAATCATTCTCGCAATAGTTGTGTTCACACAACTACATAGACCTTATTTACTAATGATGGCCTTTGTTACATAACAATGGAGTAAGCCAAACATTCTACATTTTGTGTTTCCAGACCATCGTGTATGTCACATCTCCAGCAAGCCCGTTTCCAACTCCTTTGTCGTTGTCGTCTCCAAACTCCAATAGCAAGTAGTCAATCTATTTCCTCCCATTTGTCGCAGTGTCATCCTTCCTCTATTGGCTGTAGGGAGTTGGTTGACATAATTTAATGCACTTTCACCCCTGCCTCTATGTTCTACCCCATTTTAATTATCATGTGCCTATGCTCTAGACTCCCTTGTTTCCTCTCCTCCTCTACTATTGCAGGTTCAGTTCGTTGTTCTTCTGATCATAGCAATGAGTCAAAGGTAGAACCTTTGTAAAAGTATACTCTCAAGTCCCACGCAAGTCCCATGTATCTGCAACAACCAGGTTCGATTCTGCAAACACGAATTGTTCAAATCTTCTATTGAATGTGTAATGAATTATTGAACTAGCATAATGTATTATTGCATCTGTGTAATGGACTCTTTATATTATAAAAGTTCATTGAATATCGATTATACATACCCTCCTTAACCCTAGACTACTAAATAACTACTAATATTGCCACACCCATTTTCAATACTTGAATTTCCATGGTTCTGACATTTATGTTGCTCGGTGATGCTCATCTCCATTTATCATCGTGACATCATATGTAGTTCATATCCGAAACATGGAATTTTCTCTATTGATGTTGCAAGGGGTTCTTAACCTTTTAGTACGAGTTGAGCATAGCTGCAAATCGTTCCTCAGATAGGGAGTTGGAGTGCAAGGGATGAACCATTCTATTAAGGTTTCCTCTATTGTCTATTGATGATATCGTCAGACAAATGATTGCTAGAGATAAGAAGTTCTAGATGATTCAATATTTTATGTAGAAGTAGATCCTTACATCACGATCCATTCTTACATCAGTATTCGAGATGGGAAATGCAAACATCTTAGCCCTATTTTATTATTAGGTTGACTTTTCCAAGAGGAAAGTCCGAGTCTCGTGAATATTAAGGAAAAGTCACCTGACCACCATGGTGTGTACACTATAAGTTATTACTAATATTCATCTTCTATGAATACATGGGCTCTTTTAGGATTTCATTTTTCATAAAGGCTTGACAAATATACGTTAGCTTGTGATATTAATTTAGATGCTTCATGGTGCAGAATTGAGAGACAACCTATTCGTTATTGAAATAAATAGGGAAAATCTTCCTAAGCTAGAGGATAAGGTCCTCTATCAACCAAAATTTATCACATGCAATAAAGTTTCAAATTCAAACCTAAATTGTTGTTCTCTATAAACAATTGTTAGTGTTGAAAGCTTAAGCGTGGATCATATTATTTGTCTATATGAAAGAAAAAAAGACCTCATTTATGTGAGAGACATTCTTTGTTTTGTTGGTTTCAAAAGCCACATAATAGTAGCATTTACTGCATGGTATTCTCCTACTCATACAATTAATCCAGATATCTATAATCATCTCGAGAAATATTACAATAACTTGAAACTAATGACACACAACCCAACATGGAGACTTCCAAGCCAAAGGAGGCTTCTTTTTTAGCTTGTGGATGAAATTTTTTGTAAGAAAGTGAAGCCTTTTTTTAACATTTTTCCTTCGGTAAATCCCAAGAAACTAAATTGTTGTTACAATTCCACTGGTGAACAGCTTCTAGAAGAGCTATGGTCTGAAATTTGTTGCTTTCCACAGGTTGATTGCAAGATTGTTAAAGATGTGAACGCTTTGATTAACAAGGATTTGGTTTATATTGAAGAATTCCCAATGGCATCGCATGAATATGTCGAGAAAATAGGGTTTGAAATTGAGCAACGAATTTTCAATAGTCTCATAGAGGAGAGGATTTGTTTTTTCCCTGTAAAATATTTATTTTTCTACCATTTTTTACATCTTTCGATCAAGTCACAAAAATTTTGTTTTCTATCTTCTTCCTCACAGTACTCTCTGTGTGTAAAATGTTACTAGGAAGAAGAACAATCAAATTTCCCTAGTAATCTGTAAATATGTAGATTGGAGAACCTCATTTCAACAATTGAAAATTTTCTATTCAAGAAGCTTGTAACTAAAAGTATGTTTACGATAATCTCTCTCTACCTTACTTCAGAAAGAGTTTGTTATAAGTTATTGTTTGTTTGAAACTATTTGAAATTGCATGATGGTGGCAACAATTTTTTTCTTCGTAAATTTATTTTAGAATATGGGTGATATATTCTCGATATTTTTTTTGGTGATTAATATATTATACATAGAAAAGTAATCAATAGTATATATCCTAGGACATATATAGTTGGAAATGAATTTATTTCAAATTTAATGAAGTTATGTCAAGTCTAATTATATATAAATATGTATTCCCACATATACACTCTATTGTTATTAGATGGATGCATAATGTTTGTCGATACTACAGTCTAGAGACATTAACGTGTTAATGTTGCCAAACAGACCCTTTTACTTCAAAAATAAAAGAGTAAGGAGAACTTTATACTAACTTGCATGATAATTATAGAATTTGAGTCATTACTTGCAACAAATCATAATCTGAGAAACCAATTGTAAATATGAGATTATGAAGTTGGAGAAAAAACATGCTAAATAGTGTTTTATGCTAAAACTACTATCAAAAGGTGCACTATTCAGGTTAAACATGAGGCCCCTTTTTTTTCTACCACATTTTCCCTAGTAATCATTTTCGCCTCATACACTTCTTTCTTTACCTTTCTTATAAAATTTCTAGTATTCTTACATTAGTGTACATTCTTCTCTATCAATGTAATGTATGCCTCAGGGTTAAGTTATAACTACATTCTGTATTTGGTGGATCATGAACTTCTCATTCATGTACATAATAGAAGTTTTATAGTGATAGACAATCTATGGGATTTTTTTATTCCTAAAATAACTGATACTAGAAATATTCACAGAGTGTTGGAGATTGAAAGTTGCACAAACCAAGGCACCAAGGTCGTTGGGGTCTAAATCTTCTCAGCCAAATGTTGTGGAAGGAAACAAGACACAAACACCATCACATATCACGATACCAATCTTGAACTAATGGATCATAGGAATTAGTGAGATAGGATGCAACTTCAATTTTTAGTTGTGTAATAAGAATGAATAGTGAAATGTCACATTCCTCATGAATATGTCCAAATATCCTTCAACCATTTGATGAAATGTTAGTGCAATGTCACATTGCCCACAATTATGTGACAAATTTGAGGATGATTGTCCTTGGAAGGAAGAGAAAGGCTCCATGATGAATATGTTTTGGATAGAAGGAACCATATCCAACCATGTATGATATCCTCAAAGAATTATCTCCCAATATGTAATCAACTTACATCAATACAGTGATTCAGATCTTGCATATATTAGTAACTTTTTGAAATAAAAGAAAAATTAAGCATTGAGCTATTATGAATCTATACATATTGTTTTGCAAGTGTTCTTAGCCTATGAGGAGTGATTGTTGTTGTGCCACCACAAGATAATACATGTTTGGAGGAGTTCAAGTATTTAGAATATGCCAATAGCAAGAATATTAGTTCAGTCCAAGTGGTGTGTGAATTGTTGACTTGAAAGATTGAGAGATTAGTTCAGGCTTGAAAGATTTGCAGGATTGAAATATTTTTCAAATATTTTGTTTCTGTGACCAACACTCATTCTGACATATGGGAAAAGGAGTTGGGGCATATCAACGAAATTGAGATTCCCTTATCTTCAAAAATAGTCTCTTGTTTTCTTATTCTACTACATCTTCATTTATTTTGGGTTGTATCTTGTTCAATGTTAAAAGTTTATTTATAAACGCCCCATCAAAATTTGTTGTTTTATTTTTCTACAAGTACTTGGAGGAATATAGAATGGTGCAGAAGTGGCCATTATGCATTGAAGTGTCTTGTTATCCAAACCCAAGTCAAGCAATTATTACATATTTCCTTCACAACATAGCACTAAATCATGTCCTCCAAACTAAGAGAGAAGTTTATGGAAAGACTACAAATAATGAAGCATATTATATTGCCCTTGTTGAAGGGATAAAAGCAAAAAAGAAATATGGTGCCAATGATAACGAAGTCTTCACCAAATCAGAATTGACATGTAATCAAATGAAAGGAATTTTTCAAGTTTGAAATACATTCTCAAACCTCTTCATAGAGAAGCAAGAATTGTTGTTGCTCAATTTCAATGTTTATCATAAATTGGCATGCATAGATTAAGAGGATCTCAAGTGAACCAGTGTCGGGAGAAGTGTAAATTGTAGGTGAAGGTATCAAAGATGACTTGGTATCACAATCTATGCCAACAAAATTCATTAATGGACATCAATATAGATCCTCAATGTGTGAATTATTTCTTGTGATGATTATCTCTAATGGCATGGTTGTTTCACTAAAGAAGAACCCATTACTCTACTATATTTGTCTCAAATTGTAATAATTGGGGTCTCATGTAAGGGTGACAAGGTTGAACAAGGTTTTGTATAATTCCAAACTTATCTACATGGTTCGTGATTAAATAAATGAGTGTTTTTTAGGTTCTAACTATTTTTTTTTTTGTTATTTTACCATGTTTTCTGGAGGAAATCATGACACCTAAACAAATTATGTTTCTTGAATGTATTCACAAATGAGTCTAGCACCTCTGTTTTCCACACCTACATTATATTCTTCGATCCTTGTTTTATCACAACAAGATTTAAGCCCTCATTTGTAGGTTTAGTTTCCTTATATCATTTTTTGTTTCAATATTTTCCTTCAGTTGTTGGATACAATAATGTGATGGATCCACTTGTATTGTGATGGTCATATCCGTAGGTCAACCTCCAAAGGAAATAACTCTCCCATAAAAACTCTATTTTTGGTCCAAGATAGTTGGTTTTGAAGCTCTTAATGTCTATTTCCCTTTGATCCATTGGCTAAGATGATGATTCTCTTTGACCCCAAAAGTGCATTTTTGAGCCCTGAATGGGCAATTTTCAATTTCAATGTTACTTAATAAATTTCAAGATCGATGCAAATCTTCACCCAGAAAGTAATGAAAAGAACAAAAAAATATATAGTTATCCATTTCAAATGAATTCCTCATACTCGCAAGCCACACCTATCTTGGTGCCTAAATTGAGCCGAGTCGACATGGCCCAGATAAAACATGTCACCCATAAGTCATTATATAGAAAAAGATCAGGAAAGATATTCCTTCAAGTTGACTGGAATTTTTGCAAAATTACAGGGTTTGAGTTGTACTCATACTTTCGGGCCTCGTTGAGTCATTCATCAGGCCAATTATAGCTACTATGAGAAAAATACATTCTAGAGATCAACTTTAACACATTTATAACCTGCCTTATTTAAACTATCTCATGCATTGATGAGAAAGCATATGCAGATCATAATATCCTCAAGGCGTTGCAGATCCATCCAAGGGTGGACGAAAGTACATCAATATTTCCTTTCCAATATGCCATAGGTTTTTTGTCTATCCACTTCACAGCTTTGGGCCCTAGTTTAATGTTGTAGAACTCTCACTTCCTCATTGTTGTTCAATTCAGGGTTTCACCATAAATTTCCATGCAAAGATTAAGAGGATGTCAAGTGATCTAGTGTTGGGAGAAGTGTAAGTTGTAGGTGAGGGTGTCAAAGATGAATTGGTATCGCCATCTATTGAACAAAATCCATTGATGGATATCAATATAGATCCCCAATGTGTGAATTCTTTCTTGTGATGATTGTTGTTGTGTCTATAGTGGCATGGTTGTTTCACTAAAGAAGAACCCATTACTCTAAAACATTTGTCTCAAATTGTAATAATGGGGGTCTCTTGTAAGGGTGACAAGGTTGAACAAAGATTTGTATAATTCTAAACTTATCTATATGGTTCGTGATTAAATAAATGAGTGTTTTTTAGGTTCTAACTATTTTTTCTTTGTTAATTTACCATGTTTTCTGGAGCAAACCGTGACACCTAAACAAATGTTGTTTCTTGAATGTATTCGCAAATGAGTCTAGCACCTCTATTTTCCACACCTACATTATATTCTTCAAGCCTTGTTTTACCACAACAAGATTTAAGCCCTGATCTGTAGGTTTAGTTTCCTTATATGATTCTTTGTTCCAATCTTTTCCTTCAGTTTTTGGATACAATAATGCGATGGATCCACTTGTATTGCAATGGTCATATCCATAGGTCAACCTCCAAAGGACATAAATCTCCCATACAAACTCTATTTTTGGTCTAAGATAGTTGGTTTTGAAGCTCTCAATGTGTATTTCCCTTCGATCCATCGACTAAGTTGATGTTTCTCTTTGACCCCAAAAGTGCATTTTTGAGCCCCAAATGGGTAGTTTTCAATTTTGGTGTTTCTTAATAAATTTCAAGATCAATGCAAATCTTCAACTAGAAATTAACGAAAAGAACAAAAAATTATACAATAATCCATTTCAAATCAACTCCTCATACTCACAAGCCACACCTATCTTGGTGCCTAAACTAAGTCAATTCGATACAACATGGATAAAACATGTCACCCACAAATCATTATATAGAAAAATATCATGAAAAAGAGTCCTTCAAGTTGACTAGTATTTTTGAAAAGTTATTACAGGGTCTGAGTTGTACTCATACTTTTTGTCCTCACCGAGCCATTCATCAAGCCAATTCTTGCTACTATGAGAAAAATGTTGAATTTTTATATGAGATGATATGATATGATATTGTATACGAGATTCTATGAGATTCTATGATGGATTCATTATTACAATGATGAATGTGCCAAATCTATAGATAACCTAAAGTCACATATGGTGACTATCCATGAAAGGATGTGTCTCTAATAATTATAATAACTAATTATTATTATTATTATTATTATCAATAATTAATAATTATATTATTAATTATTAATATGGGAGAATTTATTCCTGATGTTGTCCAAACAAAAACACTCCCTATCAACGAGGGAGACATTCTGCACCTCAAGCACCTCAAGTCCATAAGACTAAGCCTGGGCCATTCTCCTCAGTCAAATCAACATGACCACTCTAGAGAATGGTTGCCTGATGCTTCTAACTTCAACACTCCTTCTCAGCTAGGGAGACATTTTGCATCACGCCAAGATTCTTGATTTCGAACTCTGAGGCCAAATCCCTCTTACACTTTTCAATGAGCCTTTGTTGATGTAATCATCTCTGGCATGCACCCAGTTGATGTATACTTATCCTCACATGCACTTATGATCAATATAGATCGCTCCAACCTAGAGCAGGCATGTGATATCACCTCAAGTCTCTAAGACTACCCGTGGGCCATTCATCACTAGCCAAGTCATCCTAGATAATACTGTGAGTGAATGTATCATCCTCCTCAGCCAAGTCAGCGTGGCCCCTCTAGGAGGATGTATGTCCGATGTTAATAACCGGAGAACATCAATGCCCTGGTCCATTCACCACTAGCCAAATCAGCATGGCTAGTCCTATGAGTGAATGTATCATTCTCCTCAGTCAAATCAACATGACCACTCTGGGAGAATGTCTACCTGATGCAGCCACCTAGAGAAACATCAACACCTAGAGTCTTTTCCAATCCTTTTCAAATCAACTTGACTAAGGAGAAATACTACACATGGGCCATTCACCACTAGCCAAATCAGCATGACTAATCCTGTGACGAATGTATCATTCTCCTCAATTAAATCAACATGACCACTCTGGGAGAATGTTTGTTCGATGCTACTCATTTGTTGATGTGTATTGGAGACTCATAGCTCCCTTCTGCATCATGTCTCGGATGAAGTACTGGAAGAAACATTTGAAGCCATGTTGTTTCACAGCTTACAATACGGGCTACTATATACTTTGCCTCCATTGTACTAAGCACCATTGATGTCTGCTCCTTGCTCAACCATGAGATCATAGTAATCCCATACTGAAACAACATTTAGAAGTATTCTTCTAATCCAATGCACCCCTTGCCCAGTCAGAGTCTGTATAAATTTGTAACTTCACATCTCCATCTGAGGCATATCTAAATCCATACCCACTCGTACCACGTAGGCATCTCAACAAATGTTTGTGTTGTCAACCAATGTACATGTATCAGAATCAAGGTTAAAAGGTCCACATCCTAGTTCTTCTGACTGGCTTCCTTCACTGAAATAAGGGAATCCTCTCCAGGAGGTCTCATATCTCCTCAAGGTCTAGCCTCTTGTCTGTCAGTCCTGGAGGAAGTCCCCCCCACAAAAAAAAAGAACTTACCCTACTTACTGATAACCTCTTGCTTCAGCCGCTGATGAACCTACCGAGCTAGCTGGAAGTCTAATATGCCCTGATGGACTATATTTTCAGTCAGGATGGCGGAGCCCACTTAAACTTCAATTTGAATCGAAGACCTCTTTGATCTTTCTCTAATAACATAGAGCTAGTTGGTTGATAGTACTCGAGCGCTCCCACCACCCAGTACTATATTGCACCTAGATCGTAAAGCCTTTAAAGAAGGGCATCATTCGTAAGTGTTTCACTATTCGAACTGGATCTTGACCACGAAACTCAGGCTCTCGATCTTCTCTCCACACTATAAATGTGGAAAAACTCAGAACAAGGTAGTATGTGCCCATTTATAGCTGTCTCACCGGTTCTTTTGTTCAACAATGATTTTCTAGCTGTGATTTTTCCCCTAAGATAGAAACTAAGGCGGTTGACTAAGTTACTTCTCCAGATTGATATTGATACCCAATATCTAAACTACTACCATCACCAACAACTGCTTCTACTAACTCGTCATTGCCACCGCCTTCGCTCTCATTCTAGTTGTTGCCACCTTCCCTCCCATTCATGAGATTGGATCAACAACATCATCAGCATGAGACTGAGATAACAACATCATCATCATAGGGAAATAGAATGAGGCAGGTGCAACAACAACATTTTGTGGCACTTTGACAGAACCTAGGGATCTGCCCAGGAATCATAATATTCCCTAGGACATAGAATCCTAACGGAGCTACCACGTGTTAATTTGATAGAGATTCCTTACCGGAACTTCATGATCTACCCAGGAATCAAAAGATTCCCTAAGATATAAAATACTAACGGAGCTACCACTACTGACCACAACTGGCATATACATGCACAGGTATTCTGACAAACCGTCCTTATCGGACCTTCAGGATTTGTCCAGGAATGATGAATCCCCTAGGATATAAAATCCTAACTGAGCTACCTATTGTTGGTCAAGATACCATAGTATCCTCAACATCACTCCCCCTTTCAAGGGAGTTCCTTTCGGACTATACCAAGCTTGTCTCGAAAGTATTCAAACTTTACACGAGATAGAGGCTTAATCAACCATCCACAACCTACTCATTTGTGCCAACATATTGGATATTTACAGCTCCCCTCTACACCATATCACAAATGTAGTGATACCATATTTCTATGTGCTTTGACTTGTCATGGAACACAAGGTTATCCGTCATCTTTATGCAACTATGGTTATCACATAGAATCATGATTTCTTCCATCTCCATATCAAATAGACCTGTAGACAATTTATGAATCCATATGGCTTCACAACTGGCGGAACATGCTGCAATGTATTCCGCTTATGTCGTGCTGAGAGCAATACTAGATTTCTTCCTACTCTTCCATGAAGTCATGGTTGACCCCAAACTAAAACAACATCCTAAAGTGCTCTTTCTATCAGAAACACTTCCATCCCAATCTGAATTAGTATAACCAACCAGTATGAAGTCATGATCTCCATTATAACAGAGACCAAATTCCTACATACCCTTAAGGTATCTCATCACATGTTTTGCAACAACAAGGTGAACACATCTAGGCTCTACCAGATACTGACTCAAGGTGTTCACAACAAAACATGTGTCTGGCCTGGTATTCTTCAGATACATCAATGATCCAATGATCTGGTTGTACAATGTAGCATCAAAAAAATCCGATGAAGTATCAACCAAGAGCTTCAACTTTGTTTCCATGGGTGTGTTCAAGGCTTTACATTGCAACATATCAAACCTATTCAGTATTTCAACTACATACTTCCCTTGGTTAAGAAAGATCTTCTTTGGGCTCTGCAAAACTTCAAGACCTAAGAAATAGTGCATTAGGCCTAGGTCTTTCATCTCAAACTCTACAATGAGCTTCTTCTTACAATCAGTGATGAAATTTTCTTCTCCGGTTAAGAATAAGTCATCCACATACAACAACAATATAACTGGCTCATCATTCCGAACCTTGAAGTAAAGGTTAGAATCAACTTTACTTTTAGTAAAGCCCAAGATCATCGGGAAACTGTCAATTCTACCATACCAAGATCTAGGAGCTTTCTTTAACCCATACAGAGCCTTCTTCAAGCTGCAGACATGAGTCTTTCTATCTTCAACTTCAAACCCTTGAGGTTGTTCTATATACACTTATTCTTCAATAACACCATTTAAGAAGGTTGTTTTCACATCCATCTAGTGTAACTTCCACTTCATATTGGTTGCAAGAGAATCTATGATAGTTCTGATAGAAGTGTCTCTGGCTACAGGAGCAAACGTCTCTTCATAATCAATTCCTTCCTTTTGAGAAAAACCATGAGCTACAAGCGTTGCTTTATGTTTTTCAATACTTCCATCTCCAGCATGTTTTATCTTGTATAACCATTTGGAAGATACCACATATTTGTTCTTCGGTCTGGGAACTACTTCCCATACATAATTCTTTATAATGGATTGATATTCTTCTATCATGGCATCTACCCATTCTTTCTTCTGAATGGCTTCTTCAAAGAAAGTAGGCTCTTTTTCTATGGGATCATACATCAAAGCCATGTAAATGGAGAATGGCTTAGGTTTCTTCATTTGTATCATGGTTCCTTCTGGGGCACCATACTTCTCTCCATATTGAATAAGTTCCCTTTCCAAAACTAGCTTTCTCTTGTGAGAGACGTCATTTGGGGAGGTTCTTGAGATTCTGTCATATCATAATCTTATGGAATCTCATCATCAGGGGTATTTGTAACTTCCCTCATTGGTTCTACAACTCTAGGAGCTACAGGCTCTTCTACATATACTTCTTCAAGCTGGAATCTCCTTGATTTCTTGAGTGCTTCCTATTCATCAAAGGTTACATCTATGTTGATATCAATATGATGGTAACTTGGTATGTAAATTCTGAGGGCCTTAGAGACCTCATAGTATCCAACAAATATTCCCTTCTTTCTTGAAGGGTCCAACTTGGTTATCCTTTCTTTCGGAATGTGTACAAACACTGGACAGCCAATTAACTTGAGATGGTTTATTTCTGAATTATTTATGGAGAACATTTCTTCGGGGGTTTTCAATCCAAGTGCACTATGGGATAATTATTTTTGGACATACATTGTTGTTCTTGTTTCTT
>JASDQU010310103.1:39358-63428 GCA_032191745.1 Picea mariana | reverse complement strand
CTGCATTGTTACAAAGTTAAGTGCAAAATTTGAATGGGTAAACTTGAAATTTCTTAACTGCAATGTTACAAATATAATTGGAAGGCAATCATTGACATTATTGTTTATAGATAAGTTCTCATGCTGGAATATTTGAATTGCCCGTGCCAGAAAAGCTCAAGAAACATCCCTTATTGATATCACACAATCCAGTTGCTCGTTTAACCCCTGTATTCATCTCGTCTCTTATTAACCAGGGTGCACCGTGTTCCCAAAAGCTTCCTGTCGTCTACAGATTCTCATATCATCACCACACTCCAGTTGCGCATCTACAATAATTCTCATATCATCACCACACTCTCCTCCACGGATTGTCATATCATCTTCTTGAGGCTTTTATATAGAGAATGTTATCATAAGAATTAAAAGCAGTATTAATAATTTACAGGCATGTTGGTCAAGAATTTGTTTTGAAATCTCTTAAATTAGGTATTCTAAGTCATTAATTCTTAACTGATATTGGCATATATTGGCTCAATGCAAGCAACTCCCATTAATATCATGTATGGGTAGAAGATTCTAAAGTGGCCTGGATTGATTGAGAATTCCCAGAAATTAATGGCTGTAAAATTAAAATTCAGATCACTAACGCAAAGACAGCGAGACAATGTTAATAATTAATGATGGATATGTTTGTTTTTTCTTTTGTATTCAAGATCTTCTATCCCTGATGCAATGTACTTCTTTTACTGATGCTATGTACTTTTTACCAATTGGATTTGTGAAGCAAATTATGAAATTCACATTCTAGCAATGCACATTGCAAATGTATAAAGCAACTCCCATCAACATTATTGTAGGATATCATGTATGGAATCTGGATAGAAGGCTCTGAAGTGGCCTGGATTGATTGAGAAGTCCTAGAAATGAATGACTGGAAAACCAAAATTCAGATCACTAACTGAAAGACGGTGAGACAACGTTACTAAGTATGATAATGAACATGTTTGCTTTGTCTTCTGTATTAAAGATCTTCTGTCACTGATGCAATGTACTTCTTTTATTGATGCTATGTACTTTTATCAATTGGACTTGTGAAGCAAATTATGAAATTCATGTTCCAACAATACCAATTGCCAATGTATAACACTTTGCATAGACCAAAGATGTTGACTTTCCTATTTATGTTGTAATTAGTCATCGTTAGATGAGTTGCCCAACCAAAAGGATAGGTCATCTATTTTGCAGTGCACAATGTTATAGCTCATAACAGTGGCTATCAAATATATTAAATTTATGAATATACGATTTGTCTCCATTGAAATTCTACAAGTATTTTTGATATTTGATTATTATCCCACGAATAGAAAACATGTTATAAGTGGGGTTTAATAAGTGGGATTTGAACATAAGTGGGGCAATAACAATTTTTCCTCTTAACTTCCTAAGCTAAAACATAATATTTTTAATGAACTTTTTGAATGGTTTGATCAGGTTTTGATTTGTTATTGTTTGATATTAGTATTACAGAGTTTAAACTTTATCTAAAACAGAATGAAGAGTCATATACAAGTTATTAAGCAACAATGAGCATTCTCTGGTATTTCAGAGACATATACTGGGAGCATACTCATTGCCATCAATCCTTTTAGAAGACTTCCTCATTCGTATGAGCCAAATGATGGAACAATACAAAGGGGCTACATTTGGCCCATGTTTTTGCTATGGCGGATGGCTACATATAGGTACACTATCGTGATTCTCCTTGATCAAGTGATGTTTTACCTCGGGAAAAGATTGTTAATGTAGCTAACTGAGAATTTTTGTAAATACAAGGTAGTGATCAATGAGAGAATTAGTCAAGGCATTTTAGTCAGTGGATCAGGTAAAATAGAATCCACCAAAATGCTTATGCACTATCTTGTTTACATGAGGTGGTCAGTGGAACAGCAAGTGCTAGAAGTAGGAAACAACTGTATTTATGTTTTGGAATGGAGATCTATTTATGTTTTTGAAGGCCGGTGGAAGAGCGAGTGCTAGAAGTAAGAAACAATTGTATTATGTCTTTGAATGGAGACATTTATGTTTTTGAATAGAAGCCAAAGTATTATGCCTTTGAATGGAGACATTTATGTTTTTGAATGGAAGCCAGAGAAATATAGAAAATGATTCATTGATAAATGCTCTTAGAATGTTAGGATTTTTGTGGTGTTTCTAAATGATAATTAAGTTCAATGCTCTTAGAATGTTAGGATTTTTGTGGTGTTTCTAAATGATAATTAAGTTGCTACATATGACTTTTCTCCTTATGTGGTTTTCTATCAAATCTTGTTATTGAAACCTTTGGCAATGCAAAAATTGTCAGAAATAACAATTCAAGGTGAAGGATTTTTTGTATTTCAGTATAGACTAGCATGCAACTTATCCAAGGATTTGACTTGTTAATTAAATTAGTCATCAAATATAAAAAATTTAATGTTTTAAAACACTGCTTTGATTCAGGGATCTCATGGGTAAGATAATCGAGATATATCAATGGGCATCAAATCAGGGATATATCTTCCACGTGGCGGGCCAACTGCCAATCCTACGAAACTGGGGTAAGATATTGGAATTTTTTTAAGTGTTAAGATATCGCGGAGCGAGGAGAGGATCGGATGTGTGGGAAGGAAATCACACTAACTCGCGGACTTGTGAACCCATGATGGAGTTTTGGAGTTTGGATAAGTACCAAGACTCCGAGTGTGAAGGGTATGGCAGAGGAGAAGTGTAACATTCCGTGGCCCTGCGAACCCATAGAGAAGTTCAAAAATTTGGCTAATTGTTGAAGTATCACAGAGGTGATGAAGCATAGAGAAATGAACCCAGACCCGTGATAAGGCGAAAAATTTCTAAGTATGGAAACATACAAGAAGAGTGGTGAAAGACTTAATACATTTATGGGTCCACTTGGATGTGAAATAAAGGTGGTAGAATATAAGGGTGCATTTTGTAGACCACCAAAAAAGTAACAAGAATAGAGAATGGATAATAAACCCGCGAAAAACTTCTGAAAATTTTCTAAGTATGGATGAAGTGTTTTAACGATTGATATTAAATCTAGAGGGATGGTCAGATGATGGATGAGCGTCAAAGCTATGTTGTTTGAAGCTAATGGACACTTCCTTCTTTGTTGTGCCATCAAAAAATTTCTACTCAAGATTCAGAATCAAGCGTGAGAACAGTCGTGGGAAATGTCGTGGACAGAGGAGTCCGTGTATTCACTTAGAAATGGTAAAAAGAAATATTAAGAATTCATAAAAAAAACAAAATAAATTATTTATGGTGAAATTTTGAAGAACAAAATGTTGCATAAAATGGTGGATTTGTTAAATTTTTGTAATCTTATAAATCTTGTTACATGCACATTTTGCATAACCAAAAAAATAATTTGAAGTAAGAGGAATTCAACAGAAAGATCAATAAACCAAGACATGGATGATGCCCAAGGAACTTACAATTATGAATATGAAGGAAAAATATTTGGTATGGGTGTGGGTGTTGCAATAACATAATCCAATGGGGCCGCATGAAGAAGGCAAAGATGAGAGCATGAATTTGATAAAGACTATAAAGAGCATGCAAAGAGACATGCAAAGTTATAAGGCTGATATTGAGAGATTTATGAAGGCTAAAAAACAACAAGATGGCTTCAACACCAAGATGTTGCATAGCTTATATAGAATAGAGAAGAAAATGGATAGAGAGACAGAGTCAAGCAAGTCAAGGAGTCATAGATCTCATGCTAAAAGGAAAGAATCTGTAAGTGTGAGTAGACATCATCATCACTCACTAAGGAAATCAACTAGAAGAGCATACAACACTCTGAGTATATCACTTGTCAGGAAGCATAAGAGGAGGTATGGCATGGGCGAACTACAAGAAGAAATGAATAATATTAAACCTCCTATCTTTGATGGTGAGAACAAGAAAGATGAGAATGGAGAGACTTGACTGTTGGGAAATAGAAAATACTTTTAGTTGCACAATCATTCCTCACAAGCATAAGAAAGAATTTCCATCTACCAACTGAAGGAAAAAACATCAATGTGGCAGGACCAACTTGTGCAAGTACAACATATTGATGAGAAGACGGTCACTTGGAAGCAGTTCAAGAGGTACTTCTAGACAAAATACTTGACCAAGCATTATTATGATAGGACGATGAAGGAATTCTTTGAACTCAAGCTTGGAAATATGACTATGGATGAATATGAAAGAATATTCTTAGAATTTTTTAAGTATATTGAATTCATCAAAGATGAACAAGTCAAGATTCAAGGGTTTCTGAGTGGGTGGACAACAATGTTTAGTGACAAGATACAATATGATGATACCAAGACATTGGATGAAGCAATAAGGAGAGCCAAGTGCCTCTATGATAATCATAGAGGAATACCAAACTTCCATAAGGCTTGGGAAGATAAGAAGAGGGGAAATATGAACCAAAAAAATAAATGAAACAAGCCACCCTTCTTCATAAATAAGTCCCAAGGATAGCCAACTCATAATGAGTCTCAAATGTCATAAACATTTGGAAAAAGACCAAGGAAACACCCCATGAAATGTTGGGGTTGTGAAGAATATCATATGTACAGGGATTGTCCTCATAGAGGTGAGCAAGTGAGGATTGTTCACAATGTACAACACGATAAAATAGTTAAGTACATGGATATAAGTATGCTAATAATCTATGCAGCTCTAGACAAAAAGCATGCTGAGTTTAAATCTCACATGATTGAAGTAAAAGGTAAGATCAATGATCAACCTATTGCTAGTTTGATTGATTCCAAAGCCAACATTACTAGCCATGTATGAAGAAAGAAGTGGCTAATTAGATAGCCAAATGTCTTGAATGTCAAAAGGTTAAGGCTGGACATAGAAATCCAACTGGTTTTCTACAACCATTTCCTATTTCTAAGTGGAAATGGGAAGTGGTGACAATTGATTTTATCACAAAGCTGCACAAAACAATAAAGCAACATGACTCCATCATGGTGGTGGTGGATAATATCACTAAATATGCTCATTTTATTCTAGTGAAGCTAACTCACAAGGTAGCTAATATTGTTGATCTTTATATGAATGAAATTTCTAGGCTTCATGGTGTCCCTAAGACAATTAAGTCTGATAGAGATCCCAAGTTCACATCAATTTTTTGGAAGGGATTATTCAAAGGATTTGCGACAAATCTGAACTTTAACACAACATATCACCTAGAATCTGATGAACAAACAAAGAGAATCAATCAATTAATTGAAGATATGATAAGAATGTATGTGATAAATAAACCATCAAAATGGGAAGACTATTTACATTTAGTCAAGTTTGCCTATAATAATGAGTATCAAGCATCTATAATAATGGGTATTAAGCATCTTTGAAGATGATTCCATTTGAGACATTATATGGTAGAAAGTGTAATATCCCAGTAAGTTGGAAAAACCCAACAGATAGAGAAGTGGTTAGGCCTTAACTACTCAAGGAAATGGAAGATAATATGGTGAGGATAAAACATAATTTAAAGGCTTCCCAAGAAAGACAAAAAAGCTATGCATATAAGAAAAAAACTCATAAAGAGTTTAAAGTGGGTGACCATGTATTTCTAAAGGTGAAGGCTAAGAGAAGCTTTTTGAATTTGGGGATCTATTCAAAGCTTGCCACAAGACACTATGGACCCTTTGAAATCCTGGAGAGGATTGGACCCATAGCATACATAATTGCATTACTTGCATCCATGTGCATTCATAATGTATTCCATGTGTCTTTGCTTAAAAAGTATGTGTCTGATGCTAATCATATAATTGATTGGAATGTGATTCAAGTGGGGAAAGAAGGATATCTTTGAGTATAACCTGTGAGCACATTGGATCAAAAGGTCAAGAAGCTATGAAATCAAGCCATCGGGATAGTAAAGGTCCAATGGACCTATTACAGTCCCGAAGATGCAACATTGGAACATGAAGTTTCCATGCAGGAAGAGTACCCACATCTTTTTGGAGCTTTTTGAAGAATTTTTCTTGTACATGTATATAATACATTAAGGACAATGCATAAATAAGGGGGAGGGGAATGTAACACCCCTAGGTCGAACCCCACGATGTAAATAAACATGTAGGCTAATGAGTCAAGATATTTTGGGCCTAAGTGCCACATTGTCATATGTTTTGTGGCCAGAGTGCCTATATGATTACAAGATCTTTGTAATATGTATCATTCATATTAATAATAAAAACATCATTTTTGCAAACCAATAAGACAAAAGGGTATGGGGGACTAAGAACTCCACTAGAGGAAAGAGGGGATATGGGTCTAAGACTAAGAGCTAAGCCAAGGGGTAATTTAAGAAAATATTATTTTAATATTATTTCCTAAGGTCCAAAACTTAAGATATCTTAGTCTAAGTTCCAATAATGGGGAATGCATACCACATGGAGATCATGAAGTTTATCATGACAAGTGTCTACATAGGGACATGTATATTGGGAAACTTGTTGTATTTTCCCATCATCTTGTCATTCTTGGGGGGGATTGAATCTTACACTCCATCTTCTACATTATTAATTCACGGATCTTCTCATCGTTCCCTGACCATTGTAACCTTCATTTCTTACCATGGGTACGTTGTCATTCTATTTTCATATATGTATGGGGAAATCTCGGGGAAGAGACCAGTAAAAATAATATCAAGATTTGTGTACTCTAAGAAGGCAAGTTGTCAGGCTTGTGTTCTCTGAAGAAGTAGGTTGTCAAGGCTGTGGTAGTCTCTCTCTTGTGAGAGAACTATCAAAGATTGTTTGTTGGTGCGCTAGGAAATAGCTACAGGTTTTGAAACTTTTTGTGCAACATGTTGTTGAAGCACTCGAAGGGAAGTGGGGCAGCCGAAGGACTGTTGAGTAGAGAAGGGGTAAAATTCCCGAGGTGGGATATGATGCGAGAAATCAAAGTCTGTAGGTTAATTATAACATTTGGCACCTTGACTTGAGATTAGTTGTTGAATATATATCTTAGTCTGGCCTAAGAAGCCTTCCCTGGTGGAGTTCTAGTCTCAGCTCAAGAGTGACCTGCTACTGAAAATTTATGAGCAACAAAGTCTATGGATAGGAGGAACGTCTGAGGTATGCACACAATTGGTAATTTACATAGAAGATAAGTCTTCTTATTCGTAATTACATGCTATTTACTGTGTATAATAAATTTAATCTGTTGATGTAACCGCTTATCTATCTATGCATGGATTATACAACAAGTAGAACTGCATGTGTGTTGATATGCAGGGAATTTTAAGCTAATGAGATGGCATCCAAGATATTTCAAACTTGTTGATGGTATGAATTATCATCTTAAGATATCAAAGCCGTAAAGGTAGTAATTCTAAGAAAATATGTAAGTCTAATGTGACTAAAAAAAAAGAATTGGTGTCACGTGGCTACCCTACGAGGCTAGGGACATAACATGAATCATTACACTTAACAAATGCATCGGCTTGTTTTTCCATAATGTCATATTTTATTTCCACCTATTTAAGGGATTTACTCATAAATTCCATCGGTTTCTCTTCACCTTGATCATTTCTTTGGAGTAGGACATCTACAATAATATCTTTGAAAGAAAAAGAAAAGATTTGGAAATCCTTTGAATAATCTAGACTAACAAACATGGGGGATTTTACAACTGCTTGCTTTATAATTTTGAAAGAAAGAAAAAGAAAAGATTTGGAAATCCTTTGAATAATCTAGACTAACAAACATGGGGGATTTTACAACTGCTTGCTTTATAATTTTGAAAGATTTTCTACATCATATCATTTGAAATCAACAACTCTCTTTAACAATCTTGATCTTTATCTTTCTTATGAAGTTTATTTTTCCAAAAAATGACTGAACTACCTTCTTGTGTTTGGGAAAAGGGATCAGTCTGATTCTTTCTATCATTTATGGATCCACCTTTACCCCATTGTGTTTGGGAAAAGGGATCAGTCTGATTGCTTCTATCATTTATGGATCCACTTTTACCCCATCCTTGGAGATTATGTGTCCAAGGAGTTTACCCTCTACCCGAAAAAAATTGATTTCTTAGGATTTAATGAAATATTGTATTTGCGACATCGCTCAAACACTTGCTTAAGAATCACATGAGAGCTTCTTTCCTTTGAGAATACTGTTAAATTATCTTGATATATCTCAATTATATTTACCCATGAGATCCCTGAATGAAAAATCCATTCAGCCATGGGTGAGATAATCGAGATATATTTACTGATTTGATTCAGGGATCTCATGGGTAAGATAATCGAGATATATCTTACCCATGAGCTTTTCTGATTTGATCGCAACGCCGAGGGCAGCTTCACCATAAAATGGCGCCCCAATGACAAAGCATTTTGGAAATGCAAATAATGTCCTATGCAGTGGCAAGCCATATAAGAATTATATAAATCAAGAAACATATGCAGTGGCAATCCATATAAAAATTAAATAAATCGAGAAATATATGCAGGATAATTAATTTTATCAAAACATTTATTTATTTAAATTTTCTATCAAACTACGCCGACATTGGAGAGATTCAACTCAAAAACTGTATTTTAGCAAAACAGGAGGGCATTGCGCAACCTAACATTGGTTACACAACCAAACTGACAGCTAAATACCTCATTTAAACCACATAAACGCATCAATAAATCCAATACAACGGATGTTTGGACATAACCCAGTGTACAAAGGAATCAAGAAATTGCGAAACTGTCATTAGTTATGTCCAAAGGAATCAAGCAGTTAAGAAACGGTCATTATACTGAAAATTTGGGTTGTAATAGGAAAACTGAGCCAAATTAATTGATCAACGCGTGAATGGCATGCCAGTTACAATGAATTTTTGCAAACAATGTCCAATGCAGTAGCAATTCATAAGATTCAAGAAATATATGCAGGACAATCAATTGACACCTAAATCCTGATAACAAAAAGTAATAAAGTGTGTTAGGTAGATATTGAAATCTTATTTAAAGAGGCTATGATTCAATAATTAATAGAAGCCACTTGCCAAACGGAAATTTTCCTCTTCAAAGGTTTAATAGCACCAACAATTAGAAGTAAATTGTAACAATAAAACAGACTCGAGCTCAGCGTTCAACAAAGTGTTTAAAAGATTGCAGGTTTGTAAAGCCATCTGTGTAGCTTTACACCTTCATTAGCATTGTCATAGCAACGGCACAGATGAATAAACTACAGCAAACATAGTTGCATCAAACCAAGAAAGTATGTATACTCTCAACTAAAAGTAAGCACTGCTTGTGAAAACAAATAAATATGAACTGCAAAAGTATAAATGTGAGACTTGGAATTGTAAAACAATAGTATAACTGTAAGACAATGGCAGTTTTAGTGGCATTGACACGCAACAAAAGCATATCCTTCCAAAAGGGATTTGGGCTTCAAGTTCCCATTTTGATGTATTGGCATCACAACCCAATAGCAAACTCAGCAAACATAGTTGCGACAGATCAAAAGAATAGAGTGTAATAAAGTCTGCATGCTAATTGTGCAACAATGACAAGTAAAGATTAACTGCAAAAGTATACAAGACTTGTAATTGTAAGAGGTATAATTGTAAGACAATGGTAATTGGAAAGGCATTAACCCTCAACAAAAGCATAGTCATTCCAAAAAGGCTGTAGGGCTGCAAGTTCCGACGTTGATGTACTAGCATCACGACACCAATACACACATCATGGTAATCCTCATGTTCACATTCACATGCTTGCATCACATCTCCAGTACAAATATCATTGAAATTTCAATGCCATTCCTTGTGGACCCTCTCTGGCATGTCATTATATCTGGCATGTGGTAGTGGTTGGTATCTCAGGTACAAACATCATACAAGTCCCACATTGATGTAATAACATCACAGCACTCAGTACAAACACCATGGCAATATCAGTACCATGCATTGTATGCCCTCCATGCTGTGTATTTAACTCTGGCTTATGGTTGTTATCATTGAGGTTGTTATCTTGAGAATTTTTTCTGGAACCTTTTAGTAAAGTGGCATAATACCTTTGACAGGAGTTAGATCCCCATTAATAACCACTCTACTCTACTCTGGCAGATCCCTATGATGGCATATCCCATGATGGTGGGTTTTGTTCCAAATTTATAATTACTGTACTTACACCATGGCAATATCACTGTCATGCCTTTTGGGGCCTCTCTGGCCAATGGTTGTAATCAAGGTTGTTATCTATGTTATGTATTTATTACTACCAGCATTAACTACAGTGGTATAATCCTATGATGTGAGTCAGTTCCACATCAAAAACTAATATATTCTGCTCAAACCTGGCACATACCTATGATGGCATATCTTATGATGATGGGTTTTCATTCCAGATTAATAATTACACTACTATGGAGTGACCTTCCTGCCATGGTCAAAAACATTGCATCAACAATATGTCTATTATCTGAATATTGCAAGTGTAGCAGAAAACAGGACCAATTTAAAAAATGAGAGCAATAAACCTGTTTCTCCTTTAGTCCACAACTTTAGTGCTTCAATACAGATACTATACAACTCCATTTTGTTGTCATAATGCCCATAACATTTCACGAATTATGAGGCACAACCACAGAAACAATTAAAGAATAACACAGTCCTTCCAAAGTTATGGTTATGCTCACATTTGCTTCCCCTCTCTAAAATTAATGAAATTAGATTCAAAGAAATCAGACAAATTAAAAATTGTCCACAAACAATTCAAGAATAACCCAGTTCTTCCAAAATGTGGTTAACACTTATCCCCTCTCAAACTAGGGGAATTTGATTGAAGGAAATCACACATTATAAACTGTTGTCCTTCTATCATATGGGCCAGCCAAGCCTGGAAATAAAAACAACCTCAAAGCAGGTTAGTGAAGAGATTATAGAAAATGTATGGTTTGTGCCTATTTTGATGGGGCTACACACAGAGGAACCCAGAGAGTTGTGGAGAAGGAGATTTAATTTATTTGAAAGACCTGCATTCCTTGAATTAAAGCTGGACTGGGTCAGGGTACCAATAACAAAGCAGAACTAATGGACTTAAAGCTTTCACCACACTCTGGTGTAAAATTCTCAGACCAAACCCAGTTTCAGTCTCAATAAATTTTCGTCTTAGTTTAATACCCAACCCACATTTCATTTGTTGCTGAAATGTAAATGTTTTAAACAGAAATTTATAACTGAAACACAATGAATCTTTTCTGCACAAACTGAAAACAGAAATAAGAAACAAACCCAGAAAAATAACGCAAGAATTTTGGACAATGCCCTTGGAAAAACCCCAAAAGGAAAATCAGTAGAGAGATATTATTTATTTGTTGAGCTCACAGAGAATGATATTGTACAGCAAAATATTCCAACAATAAATACACCAACTTATCCTCAAAATCTGCACCCAAATTTCCATACTATGTACAACAGCTACAGCAATAAATGCTGTACAGACTTGTCTCCATTTATGTGGCAAAGTTTCTTGTAGGCAACTGTACAGAAATTGCCAGCAGCAAAGTACCTTGAAAATCATGCCAACACTGCTCCTCGATTTTTGTGCTTGTATGCTGCTGTACAGACTGTTTCTCACTGCAGTACTTTCAAGAAATCAAAATTGTATGGACTCATTAATGCTGAAAATCTTTGCCTCAATCTGTGTGCCTCCTTTCTCCTTAGGAAGTGCACCAAACCTGCTGCAATATCTCTCACTTGTCTTCATCTCTCTCTTGCTCTCTTCAATGCTCATGAAGAATGAATGGTGTCTCAATCCCTAGAATCCCTTTTTGTTTGTCTCAATAAAAATGACCTAAACCTAAGATCTAATGACTGAAATTAAATCCTAGGCCATCTATATCTACAGTTGTAATATAAAATTACTTTATCACAACTTAAGTCACTTAAGTCACATTTTCATTAAATATACTCAAAAAGTCACTTAAAATTTATATCTCATAAAGCTAATGTCGTAAGGACCACTTTTGGACATTCCCCCACATGCTAGACACAAAGCCTATGAGGGAAACACCTTTCCGAGGTACAATTTTTAACATATGGAAGGTGAAAAGAGAGTCACTGTTGCAAATATTTGGAAATTCTTTACATGTAATTAAATGGGGATGTTGGAAGAGTTTGTCTTTTGTCAAATTATTAACTTCGGCCTATATTGGATGAAATCAAGCACACATATCAAATAGTTTTAATCATATCACCCTCCACCATATCTACAAAGGTACATAATTGCAAATACTATGTCAAAAGTTCTGCATATGGCTTTCGGTCATTGCATCATTGTTACACGTGAAATTTGCACACCTAAGTACCTCGCCCTAATAAGAGTCATAAGTGTTATATAAGTGTCTCATACACCTTGCCACCAAGGAATAACCTAAGTCACAATCCCTACTCGATGTGGAGGAGGAATATATTACATGAAGGCCAAAATACCAAGTGCACGTGTGAATTATTATTAATATTCATGAAAAAAAAATTAATTAAATGTGAGAATCCACCTCACATTTGGTTTCCTATTTTTTAGAAAACGTGGAGGATCTCATGGAAATATTTTCTCCCTAAATATCTTAGAGATCCCATTTTAGTGGATCTAATGAGTGATCCTCTCCATGGTGGTTAAGCCTCCAAATCCTATAAAATGAGGGTTTTCCATGGAGAAGGAGGATAGTGGAGATTTGAGGTATCAAACCTATGGTCTTGGAAGAAAGCTTTAGGATATCAAACCTATGATTTTGGAAGAGCTTTTTGCAAAGGCTAGACGTGGAGGACTTAGGGAAGTTGTTGCAACTGCATCTACAGTCTGTAAGTATTTCTTTAGGAGTTCTCATTAATATATTGCTTAGCCTATTTCCTTCTAACCTATGTCTCTTTACATATGTTTGTCTTATAGATGGATTTGATTGGACTAATCTTATAGAGTAGAGTATGAGTTTTTTGTCTCGTTGTCCATTGCATTGGAGGTGTCAAACAGTCCTAAGGAGCTCAAAGATCAAGCTCAGGTTGGAACAACAAGGGCAAACATCGAAATAAGGTGCATCACACTTTCTTCTTTCTCCTTCTCTTTCTGATTAGTTAGTTAGATTCAAAGGAATATTAATTTCCAATGTTAGCATGTTTTCTATCTTGGTATAGGGGGTCTAGAATCCAAGAGGAGATTCACCTGTCCGCATGGGGATTCATTTTTTGTTGTAGGAAAATCTTGGATTCTAGACCCCTATACCAAAACAGAAAACATGCTAACATCGGACACTAACATTACTTCGAATCTAACTAATCAGAAAGAGAAGGAGAAGGAAGAAAGTGTAATGCACTTTATTCCGATGTTTTTCTTCCCTGCTCCAACTTAAGCTTGATCTTCGAGCTCCTTTAGCATTGTTTGACAGCAAGACAAAGAACTCTTACTCAAATCTATAAAATTAGTCCAATCAAATACATTTATAAGACAAACATATGTAAAAAGACATAGGTTATAAAAAAAATAGGCCAAGCAATATATTAATGAGAACTCTTAAAGAAATACTTACAAACTGTAGATGCAGTTGTAGCAACTTCCCCAAGTCCTCGTCCAGCGCTTGCACAAAGCTCCCAAAATCATAGGTTTGATATCCTAAAGCTTTCTCCCAAGACCATAAGGTTTGATACATCAAATCTCCACTATCCTCCTCCTCCATGGAAAGCCCTCATTTTACAGAATTTGGAGGCTTAACCATGATGGAGAGAATCACTTATTAAATCCACTAAAATGGGATCTCTAAGATATTTAAGAAAAAAATAGTTCTTAAAGATTTTAGGGAGGACATATCTCTTAAATATTTAAAGATTTTAGGGAGGAAATATCTCTCAAGGATTTTAAGGAGGAAATATTTCAACCATCCATGAGATCCTCCACTTTCTCTAAAAAATAGAAAACCAAATGTGAAGTGGATTCTCACACTTAATTAATTTATTTTTCATGAATATTAATAATAATTCATGTACACTTGGTATTCTGACCTTCATGTAATATATCCCTCATCCACATTGACTAGGGAATGTGACATAGGTTATTCCATGGTGGCAAGATGTATAAGACACTTATATGTACGACACTCAGGGCGAGGTACCTAGGTGTGCAAATTTCATGTGTAACAATCATCCAAGAAGAGCATGACAAAGAATCTAAAGAATATAATCATACACCTTTTCTTGAACCTATTCGAGTCACTCAAATTGCTTGTGGCTCTGTTCAATTTCAACTTTACTTCTTAATATCATGTATGGCCTGCACTTTCTATTGAAACTCTAAAAGAAGTGTATTTATATTATCCTTTCAACAAGGATAGTTATGGTTTACTTCTAGTTTATAGATTTTCTTTTGAGACTTATCACTTTGGGGAGATTTAGAATATGAATTGTTTTATGTTTTCCTATTGATAAAAAGGATTATGATCCCTTGCATGGTATGAAGGACTTTAAAATATATTACCAATCAACGATGTCATTATAGATCTTATTTTTGTTTGAACAGTCATGTCGTCAGCATCTAAACTACTTTTGTTTTTTCTACTACATAAACGAAAAAAAAAATTGTCCATTGGATGTAGGTTGAGAGGAATGTTTGTACCCTCCCCACCGAGGTTCAATTCCTTGCAAGTGACACGTGATGCTCTTAAGGGTCTCTATATGATGCTCTTGTTGAGCCCCCATTATTTTGAAAATACTCAATCTCCTCATGTTCTCTTGTGGATTTCAAGGGGGTTCAGTCTTCGATACCGTGAACCACATGTTATTACCAAAAAAAATACTAACCTTTTTTTCCATTCATCGACCTAACCTAGAAACATTCATAGCATTCTATCCACAAATCCTTACACATAAAACAAACATAGTGTTATCACTATTTATTCACACACCGAGCCTAAAAAGATAGGCCTTTTCAATATGCACACCATCATAGTCTCAAGTATCCCTTGTCATACACACTTTTACAACATTTTTCCTTGCATAATTTGAAAAAGTAATATATTTTCTGAAGTTATTTTCACTAAATAAGCCATAATCCCATTTTATGTCTTTTCCTCTCTTTATTTTATTTAAATCAAAGGTAAAAATGTAAAAATCAATTAGAAAATAACAATTGCTTTGATCAAATAATCTATTTTATTATTTTGACCATATCAAATATAACCACTATTTTGTTATACTATTTCCATACTATTGACGAAAGCACCGAAATGCTGCCAAAATTTCCACCTGTTTTTCAACTCCATTTCCCATTGTTTCTTTCATCCAAGAAAAGTCTAGTCATTTCTACCACACATTCAAGAAAAAAAGAAAAACCCCCCAACAAAGGGACCACCAGAAAATATTTGTTATCATGGATCTCCTCACATGTGTCTTCTATATGTACTCGACATTATATATGTCATCAAAATCCTTGGGCATCCAAATCTAGTAATCACTTGCTCAAACAAGAAGTGTGTTGTTGTCTCTGCATTGCAATCTTTTACTGGTGTTGCTTCTGTCCATCTTGTTAAGTACTCTGTCGTAGTAATAATGTACCTTGCTCCTGACCTTTTCAATGGTGGGTTGATCGATCACACAAAATCTATTGTCCATTTGTCGAAGACCTGCAAGGTTACTTGTGGTCTCAAAGGCATCTTGCCCATTTGTCGAAGACCTGCAAGGTTACTTGTGGTCTCAGCGGTATCTCGTCCCTTCTATTCAGTTTACCAACCCTCTAACATACATCACATTTATGGCAGTAGTCCTTTGATTCTTTGTGAACAATCGGCCACCATAGTCCTGCGCTCAATACCTTCTGTGTGGTAGCTTTGTCTGCATAGTGTCCTCCTGTTATTCCCTAATGGGCTTCTGCCAATGTTTTAAAAACCAAAACCAATACCGGAGCCGATCGAGGGTCCAACCTGAACCGGAACCGATAATGAACCGATCAAACCGGTTTCAATGAACCGATTTTTTAAAAAATACATAAAATATTTATATTTTAACGAAAAAAATATATTTTTAAGATTTTAAATCATGTTTCCAAAGCATTAGAGACAACATATCCAAAGTATGATAATGAATATATCAAAACGATACCAAGTGCAATACATATCTAGAGATCAGACATAAATACATAATCAATGAGGCTCTAAATGGCCTCTACAACATCAAATAACATACTAAGTTAGAGTCACTGATACTATAGGTGGGAATGCCAATGAAAAATATAAAATAACCATAGGGTAGATACTAAAACCATAGATGAAAGAATCTTATAGCTCATGAATCATGACTATCAGTAGTCCTCCATGTCATAATCATCAAGATTGGCATCACTACCACTACTCTCTCCTCCATCCTCATCCTCATCCTCCCCTATATCCAATGCAATCCGTGCATTTGTTGATGTGGACTATGGAGGATGACCCCTCAAAAGGATCACCATCATCAAAAGTGACCAGCTTTAGCACTAGTTCTTTAAAATCCAAGTTGGCTAATGCCAACTCAACATTGTTGTTCAAACCCTTATCATCAAAAAACACATCCTACATCTTTGTCTTTCCCTTCAACCACTCTTCTCTCTGCTTGTATATAAGACGGAGGTTGGTGTGCACATACACCACCAAGTCACCGAACACGACAACAAGCTACAAAGAGAAGAGTTCAATAAAAGAGTTTATACTTGAGTGAAGGGTACATTTTTACTGGGGTCGTGACAAAAGAGTTTAACAATCAATGCTACCAACATCAAGGTACATAAAAGGCTTGGTTCTCTTGATTAAATGTCAATTCCATACCCTAATACATGATAGAATCCAATGGAAACATTGCAATCTTGCCAATCTTGAAATCCAGAAAATTGTTAAGTTTGCTGAATTTTGAATGGGACCTAAAATTCTAGTTTCTCCATGTGAAGTCCAATGAGGTTGGAACCACTCTCAAACATCCTGAAACAATTAATGGTATTGTTAAAAATTTAAGTAAAATGATGAAAATGAAAAATAAAGGAGTAGGTGAAATGGAGGGGGTGGGGACCTCTTTAAATAGCATTAATAAGGCAAAATAACCCTCAATTGCACACCAAAACACCTTACAACTCCAACTTGCATGAGAAAACATGAGCGAAATACTTCTTTGTTACTTAGGTTTTAGGTTTTAGGGGGTCTTAGAGGGTTTTAGGTTTTGGGGACCAAACAGACCAGTTTATGATCAAAACAATCGATTTATGATCAAACCGACCGATTTATGACCAAACCGATCGCCAGTTTATGATCAAACCGATCGATTTATGACCAAACCGATCGATTTGGTCATAAACCGACCGATTTGGTCATAAACCGACCAACCGGTTTGGTTTATTGACCGGTTTGAACCAGTCGACCATCAAACCAGTCAAACTGATCGATTATGGTTCCAATTCAACGATTTTTAAAACTATGGCTTCTACTAAAATCATAGGTCTTTCGTTTTCTAGTAGACATCATCTCAAGATGTTATCTACACCCATTTTGTATAAGTGTCCAACAATCAACTAATAGTCTGCAGCCCGGACTACTAGATTTTTCTTTTGCACAGTGTTGAATTATTGTGATGCAATCCTTGTACTCAAGTATTGGATGATGTCTGTGAAGTATTCATCGACTATTTGGACTGAATATAACTATGCATCAGGAAAGTTGTCCTCTAGATTCACAGGTTCCTCTCCATTAGTGATCCTCGATAGGTGATTAGGTCCTGCATTCAACTTCCCTAGTTTGACTATCACTTCAAAGTCAAATTCCTGGAATAACAATAACCATCTAAAAATTCTCACCCCCAACACTGGCTTGTTGATGAGGTATTTGAGCGCTGAATGGTCTGTGAACATCTTGAAATGTTTTCCCAATAAATAATGTCTGAACTTTTGAAGCACATAAACCATGGCTAAGCCTTCTCTCTCTGTGGTATTATAATTATCCTCTGATTCTAATAGTTTTCTGCTAGTGAATGTTATAAGATGGTCTAATTCTCCTGATCTTGGCTGCGACAGAATAGCTCCAAGTGCTATGGGTGATGCACCTACATGGAATGCCTTTTCCCAATCTCGAAATTCTAGTATTGGTGCACTTATCGTCTTCTCTTTTAGGGTGTCCAATCCACGCTGACAATCCTCATTCCACTGAAAATTGTTCTCTTTTCTTAACAATTTCTCCATTGGCGCAAAGATCTGCACATACCCTTTTATAAATTTCCTATAGTATCAAGTGTGTCCCAATGTTGCTCTTAACTGACAGACTGATTTTGGTGGTGGTAGATTAACAATTACGACAATTTTGACAGGATCTACTAGCAAGCCTTGTTTGCATACTATATGGCCCAATATTATCCAAAGGTGTTCCAAAGATGCACTTCTTGATGTTTAACGATATCTAGCACTGCTTGCATCTTTCCAACATCAACCTCAACACCCTTACATGGTCCTTCAACAGACTATAGACTGTCCAATCATCCAGATATACTTCTAGAAATTGGTGGATGAATTCTTTGAATGCAGCTATGACTACCCTGAAAAATATTGTTGGTGCATTCTTCAATCCAAACGACATGACTATGTACTGGTAGAATCGTCATTCCATGGCAAAATTGGTCTTGTATCTGTCTTCCGAGGCTATTTTAATCTAATGGTATCCTGAGAATCTGTCGATAAATGAATAAGTTTCATGTCCTCCTACGTTCTCCAACACCTCATACGTGAAAGGAGTAGGGAACAAGTCATGTAGACATGTATCATTCAACTTCCTCAAGTCGACACATATCCTTATTCCTCCCTATTTTTCTCCTAAACTACCATCAAGCTTTACCCGTTCAGATTCCTCTACAGATGATTCAAACCTCCAACATCTTATCGATTTCGACTTGCTTATATATAGGGTTTAGTCTGTATGGTCATTGTCTAATCAATTTTGTCTCAACTCTAAGAGGTATCTTCTCTTCACCTAGCTCTCTTGCTATGCCTCTCATTTCTATGAACATTGTTGGGAACAGGTCATTGTACTCACGTAGTAACTCTGTTATGCTTTTCGCTATTTGCTCATCCTAGTAGTCTCCAATGTTGGCCATTTTGGGATTCTCAACTGTCCCAATGTTGACTTTCTTCACCTTGATCAACACAACAAATACTTATGATTCCAGAGGTGGAACTTCCACTTTTCTTTTGCCTTCAACTTCCTCAATCTGAATATTTCGCGGGTCATCTTCATCAGGTGCTTCTTCCTACACATGGTAGCATGACAATAGTTCTTTTACTGTCTGTTTGTTTTGTTGTTGTTCTTCTGTCATGAGTTCAAGTTCCGGTTCTTTAATAAATATCACCCCTCTAATTTGTTTAAGTGTTTACTCTATGTTGGGGTTCTCATGCTCAAATGAAAAAGTGACTGTAAAGTTTTGTTGTAACACTATCCAATTTGTCGTTCCTCTGTGCAATTCCTGGTCTATATACCAGTTTGTTGGGATCTCTTCTAATGAGTGAAGAAAACAATGAGGCCATTCCTACAAACGTGTCATCCTATATAATGTTCCACACTCCAAGTGTACTGTTAGTGCCCCATGTTCGTCATATTTTTGCAGTTGGTTGCTTCCTTGTTCTGCACCAAACTCAATACACAGTAACCACTTACATTGGTACCAGTCCTTAACTGTTTCTTTGTGCGCACCCCACCATATTGCAAGTGTTGCCTCAAGTGCTATATCGAGGGCTAACACTTCATCTTCAAGTGTTGCCAAGTGTTGCCTCAAGTGTTATCTTCAAGCTCCCATCTTCAAGTGTTGCAAGTGTTGCCTCGAGTGCTATATCGAGTGCTATAAGAGCCTATGATTTTCTAACACTTCATCTTTGTATCATGCCAAAAAAAATTCTTCTTTCTAAGATTCAACAAAAAAACACATGGAAATAGCGCATACTGCAAGATAAGAGGTAAAATAAGTATGCATATTACAGCATCTCTAAAAGCATACTTACAACCCACATACACATATATTCATGGCAGTCCCCATCCACAAATCCATATACTTCAAACAAGCATAAACCACAAAGTTAAAAGAAGCACAAAATGATAACCTTTATGATAACAAGCTAAAATAAAATTAAGTTATTCATAAAAAAGGCAAACCAAAAATCAAGCGTCAAATGGGTTTACTTATTTGCAATGTCTTCAAAACTAAAGACACCATTTTCCTCCTTTCCATGATTTCAACAAATAAACATTGAAAATAAATAAAGCAATACTGCAAGCTAAGAGCTAAAATAAGTATGTATATTACCTCATTTTTACAAGTATAATTAAAACCTATCATACTAAACCCAAAAAATACTACACACGGAGGGATGTAGAGTGCAGATTGATCAGATAGAGCTAATAACAAAGAATGTCATCATTCTGGCAATCAAACCAATAAGGAATACTTCTCATCATTTCACTCCACACCTCCACACCACCACCATAAATACAGAAACATCAGAAATCATCACATACAAAATAACTAAAACATTACAAAATATCAGGTGATTGCATTACAATGCAAGACAGATGGGACCAAGTCTCCAAGGTGTGGCATCAAAATTTTCAGCTGCAAACTACCCATTATAACACATACATTTCTCCTCACTTGCCCGTTCATCACGACACACCGTCATAGCTTCCTCCACTTTCAAGTAGCCACAACCACAGAAGCAATTCATGAATAACCACGATTCTTCTAAAAACGTGGATAAGCACACAGTTGCTTCCACTCTTTAAAAAATTTCGTGTATGGTTCAAGGAAATCATTCATAAAAAAAGCAGGTAGCACTAAAAACTGATAGCCTTTTATCAGAAGGCCCTACCCTTGCCTACATATATGTGTGTCATCATTCTACTTATTTGCACCAACTTCAAAATAAAGGTTGATAAACGACCCCTTTGGAATTTTCCTCCTTCCAAGAGTTCAACGAAGGAATAAGAAAAAAGACACAAACGCACAGAAATCTAAAAGCTCAATTGCACAAGTGTTACAAGACTCCAAGAATCCCACTATAACACATCAACAAAATAGTACACAGAAAAAAGCTGCGATATTAATCACACCCCCAAAATACTACACCAAAGGAGGGGTGTTGATCACACCCCCAAAATACTACCAATCAAACCAATAAGTATAAATAATAATTTCACCCAACACACCACCATAAATACACAACCCCTGAATAACAATCAAAATAAAGAGCAAAAGATTCACATTACAAAGAAAACAAACCAACATAAATGCATAGGAATGAAAGGATGATGACATCAAGTCTCTATATTATTTACTGCTTTTTCTCCCCTGATGATGGTGAAGAGTACACCCAAACATTGGGAACAAAATAATTACACAGTTTCACCAAAATAAATGCTCTCAATAAACACAACTAACCAGCAGCTTTGCATTGCCTACAACTCATCGAAGAGCCTCCAATCAAATCAGTTTGAATGTACATTTAAGTGCAGTCTTTGAATAGTCCAAGGGGTTTGCTCAACTGGCTGTGCCAAATGTTGCATGGCATTTGGCTAATTTTGTGTCAGCAGGTGCCAGATTCAAATCCCCCTGGGTTAGGTGCACTAGTCCACATCAACAGGTTTACTAGCAATGCCATCAACAGGATGTGGAAAAGCATCACTTGGGTTTGCCCATGAGGTTTTCCCTTAAAAAGTAGAGTACTGGAGGGCCAGAGTTGATGAGTTTGGGTTTAAGGGTTGACAGAGTTAGGTTTTTAACAGAATGTGCATTGACCATGTTAGAATTAATGCTTACATTGGAATCAGTTTGGGTTTGTTGGAGATTGTTTAGATATTCTCTCAACCTCTCTCTAAGTTTGGAATAAGATGGATCTGACAACAGTTAATATAAGTGTATTGTATCTGGGTTTGTATATGCAGAAATAACAATAGTGTCAATGCTTTGTGTACAATATGTCAAAATTCCACTATTTTATCAGACCACGGATACTAATCAATTCACTGTTTTCAGATGAAATAGGAAATGACAAAGGGTAGTCAGTTAGTAAGTTAGTAAAGTCTGGAAAATCCAGAAAATGCAATAAGACTTTAAAATTTTGATTTTAGCAACAATACAATTTTTAGTGATCAAAAAAATAAGAAGACATTAAGATGTACTTCTGCTTCAGAAACTATCTTTGTGGTTAACTTCTGAATTCGATCATGAAAAAAAGATAAAAAGATTGAACGAACTCAGGTGAATATAAAGGGTGTTGGAACCTCACACAGGTGAATATTAAAGGGGTTGGAAAAGGATGAAGGGAAGATAAAAGACTGAACTCACTCAGGTGCATAAGAAAAAAAGGTTGGCAAGAGATGAAGAGATGAAAAAGAGACTTAACTCACTTAGGTGCATACAAAAACGGAGTTGAAACAAGATAATGAAGATACGAGACTAAACTCACTCTGGTGAATATGAAATAGGAGTTGGAAAAAGTTGAAGAGTAGACACAAGACAATGAAAAAGAGATTGGAAAAAGATGTGAAGAGAATAGACAAGACTGAACTCATTCAGGTAAACGAGGAAAGATGGGACAACTTTCAATTGAGGTCGATAAAAAGTGAGTAATATGACACAGTAAACATATCATACGAGTAAGAGATCCAACAACAAGGGCTTCTCTAAAAGCAAACAGGTTCCGTGTTTCTTTTCCTACTCACTTTTCATTTGAGGTCAATAAAAAGTGAGTAATATGACGCAATAAACATGTCATATGAGTGCAACCTGTATTTTGAACTGTAGTAAGAGATCCAACAACAAGGGCTCCTCCAAAAGCAAACAGGATCCGTGTTTCTTTTCCTACCTGCCTAAACATTCATGTAGTGAGACAATAATTCCCAAATAGAGCTAGTCTAGGGGCATGCAAAACACCTTTTTGAACTACAAAATCTCTCGGAAGAACTCAAACAAAAGATTCTTCTGTAAAAGAATACAAAATCCATGTGTTTTTCCCTATCTGCCTAAATATTTGGGTAATGAGAAATAAAACCATGTAACAGCTCCTTCTTGAACTACATAACCTCTCCAGTGAAAAAGGCAGTACACATCAAAATTTGATAACGAATCTCTCTAAATAGGCAAATAATATCTACTACAGATAGCATAATAGGCCAAACAGGCCAAAATGAAGTGTTCTCCATCTTTTAGTTCTTCGCTACATTGCATACATATGAACTGATCATACGGTACATGATGAGTTAGAAGGTGAAAACAAACCCTGAACTGCCAGATGAAATGTTTTATCTTATTTTATGATACAACAAAGAGACCCACAAAGGAAATATGGTAAACAACGATACTCTGTAAAACAAAAATGAAAAGAAAGACTGGGTATGAATGGTAGAGCAACGGCCATAGCAGAGCAAATATGCAGAGCAACGGCCATAGCAGCCCAAATAAATGTGTGCCCATCACACCAACACCATAGGGTGAAGGTATGCCACGTCTATCAACCTCCTCGTGGAATACCACGCCACTCCATTCCTTTAAGAGGAAAGCGCTCGGCCCAGGGCAACCACCACTACCAGATTAAAGTGTTCTTCATTTTTGAGTTTCTCGTTCCATTGCGTATATATGAATTGATCATGTACATGGTGAGAAAACTCAATCCTTTGAAGGTGAAAACAAACCCTGAGATGCCAGAAGAAGTGTACTTCATTTTTCAGTTCCTCGTTACATTGCGTACATATGATTTGATCCGGTAGTACATGATGAGCAAACTCGATCCTTAGAAGGTGAAAACAAACCCTGAGCCGCCAGATGAAATGTTTTATCTTCTTTTATGATATAAAGCAAAAAGCCCCACAAAAGGAAACGTGGCAAACAACAATACTTTGGAAAACAAAAATAAAATGGAAAATTAAGTATGAATGGTATATAGGGCAGCTCCTCGCAGCAAAGCAAATATTATGCAGAGCAACGGCCACAGCAGCCCAAATGAATGTGTGCCCATCACACCAACACC
>JASDQU010310103.1:24939-39338 GCA_032191745.1 Picea mariana | reverse complement strand
ATGAGTTTGGGTTTAAGGGTTGACAGAGTTAGGTTTTTAACAGAATGTGCATTGACCATGTTAGAATTAATGCTTACATTGGAATCAGTTTGGGTTTGTTGGAGATTGTTTAGATATTCTCTCAACCTCTCTCTAAGTTTGGAATAAGATGGATCTGACAACAGTTAATATAAGTGTATTGTATCTGGGTTTGTATATGCAGAAATAACAATAGTGTCAATGCTTTGTGTACAATATGTCAAAATTCCACTATTTTATCAGACCACGGATACTAATCAATTCACTGTTTTCAGATGAAATAGGAAATGACAAAGGGTAGTCAGTTAGTAAGTTAGTAAAGTCTGGAAAATCCAGAAAATGCAATAAGACTTTAAAATTTTGATTTTAGCAACAATACAATTTTTAGTGATCAAAAAAATAAGAAGACATTAAGATGTACTTCTGCTTCAGAAACTATCTTTGTGGTTAACTTCTGAATTCGATCATGAAAAAAAGATAAAAAGATTGAACGAACTCAGGTGAATATAAAGGGTGTTGGAACCTCACACAGGTGAATATTAAAGGGGTTGGAAAAGGATGAAGGGAAGATAAAAGACTGAACTCACTCAGGTGCATAAGAAAAAAAGGTTGGCAAGAGATGAAGAGATGAAAAAGAGACTTAACTCACTTAGGTGCATACAAAAACGGAGTTGAAACAAGATAATGAAGATACGAGACTAAACTCACTCTGGTGAATATGAAATAGGAGTTGGAAAAAGTTGAAGAGTAGACACAAGACAATGAAAAAGAGATTGGAAAAAGATGTGAAGAGAATAGACAAGACTGAACTCATTCAGGTAAACGAGGAAAGATGGGACAACTTTCAATTGAGGTCGATAAAAAGTGAGTAATATGACACAGTAAACATATCATACGAGTAAGAGATCCAACAACAAGGGCTTCTCTAAAAGCAAACAGGTTCCGTGTTTCTTTTCCTACTCACTTTTCATTTGAGGTCAATAAAAAGTGAGTAATATGACGCAATAAACATGTCATATGAGTGCAACCTGTATTTTGAACTGTAGTAAGAGATCCAACAACAAGGGCTCCTCCAAAAGCAAACAGGATCCGTGTTTCTTTTCCTACCTGCCTAAACATTCATGTAGTGAGACAATAATTCCCAAATAGAGCTAGTCTAGGGGCATGCAAAACACCTTTTTGAACTACAAAATCTCTCGGAAGAACTCAAACAAAAGATTCTTCTGTAAAAGAATACAAAATCCATGTGTTTTTCCCTATCTGCCTAAATATTTGGGTAATGAGAAATAAAACCATGTAACAGCTCCTTCTTGAACTACATAACCTCTCCAGTGAAAAAGGCAGTACACATCAAAATTTGATAACGAATCTCTCTAAATAGGCAAATAATATCTACTACAGATAGCATAATAGGCCAAACAGGCCAAAATGAAGTGTTCTCCATCTTTTAGTTCTTCGCTACATTGCATACATATGAACTGATCATACGGTACATGATGAGTTAGAAGGTGAAAACAAACCCTGAACTGCCAGATGAAATGTTTTATCTTATTTTATGATACAACAAAGAGACCCACAAAGGAAATATGGTAAACAACGATACTCTGTAAAACAAAAATGAAAAGAAAGACTGGGTATGAATGGTAGAGCAACGGCCATAGCAGAGCAAATATGCAGAGCAACGGCCATAGCAGCCCAAATAAATGTGTGCCCATCACACCAACACCATAGGGTGAAGGTATGCCACGTCTATCAACCTCCTCGTGGAATACCACGCCACTCCATTCCTTTAAGAGGAAAGCGCTCGGCCCAGGGCAACCACCACTACCAGATTAAAGTGTTCTTCATTTTTGAGTTTCTCGTTCCATTGCGTATATATGAATTGATCATGTACATGGTGAGAAAACTCAATCCTTTGAAGGTGAAAACAAACCCTGAGATGCCAGAAGAAGTGTACTTCATTTTTCAGTTCCTCGTTACATTGCGTACATATGATTTGATCCGGTAGTACATGATGAGCAAACTCGATCCTTAGAAGGTGAAAACAAACCCTGAGCCGCCAGATGAAATGTTTTATCTTCTTTTATGATATAAAGCAAAAAGCCCCACAAAAGGAAACGTGGCAAACAACAATACTTTGGAAAACAAAAATAAAATGGAAAATTAAGTATGAATGGTATATAGGGCAGCTCCTCGCAGCAAAGCAAATATTATGCAGAGCAACGGCCACAGCAGCCCAAATGAATGTGTGCCCATCACACCAACACCACAAGGTAAAGGTATGCCACGTATAAACCTCTCTCGTGGAATACCACGCCACTCCATTCCTTAAGGAGGAAAGCGCTCGGCCCAGGGCAACCACCACTAAACAGATTAGATACTTTGAAAATCACTAAAACCAGGAGTCATTGGCATGCATTCGTTAGCAAACAGCTGAAACAACAAAACCAGTCTCTTAAAAATAGAGATACAGATTAAAACTAGCAAACACATACAAATGTGCTATGAGCATTAAACTATTCTCCAGCTAACATATAGAAACCTTGGGTTTAATGTAAAGGCTCCAATTTATATCTTTGACTGGTCCAAACGCTACAGGCTCAATTTTCATGATCGGGTAAATGTGAAGCATCTTTTTGGTCTTATTACAAGGGGTTGAATTTTGAAAAATAGTAGTTTTCAAAGGAATTCAATAAGAAGTACTGGAAAAGGGTCAGCGATATATTTTTCATGCCTAGAATATTATATCTGATATTGCAGCATGCATGCTAATGCAACAAAAATTGAGAGAAACCAACCTTTGTTCATTAGTCCCCGGAACTTCAATGCTTCAGTGTTGATGAAATTTTGTCCTGACACCTAAAAGAACATCTAGTGAATTTTAAGGAGGCACTACGCGGAAATAATACAAGAATGAGCACAGTTCATCCAAAAATGTGGTTAAGGGTCCCAGTTGCTGCCCCTCCCTAAAATTTCTGCAAGTCGGATCAATAAAAACATACAAAATTAAAAACAGGCATACTTCTATAACAAGGAGCAACGTATCAAACATATATTCATGTTGGGTTATCCACAAATCCTTAAACTTCAAACCCTTGCGCTTCAAACTAGCGCAAAACAAAATTCGTTATGATAAAAGGCTAAAATAAAATAAGAAGACTCCTAAAATGCAAAACCAAAAACCGAGCTTTAAATACTGCAATTCCACTTATTTGACAAACAAACCTCAAGAAAATTTTAAAAAAGCCTACACCACAAATCCTTACACTTCAAAAATCCCATCATGAGTATTGTAATAATAAGAAGCTTAAAAATACTCGTAAACATGACAATCCAAAAATCAAACATCAAATACTACAATTTAAATTATTTGATAAACAATCCTTGTGAAATTTTCATGTTCCCGAGATTCAACAAAAGATAAAAAAGGAAAATAAATACACCATACAAAATGCAGCTTCTATAAAGAACTAATCACAACCCATTGTACTAGCCCACAAGTTCACAAAGAAGGAGGTGGCTTGCAGAGTGATCAGATAGAGCTAATAACAAAGAATGCCATCATTCCGGCAATCAAACCAATAGGGAATACTACTCATCATTTCACTCCACAAGCCTGCCATAAATGCACACAAAAACTAACAATAACATTGAAAAAAAACAGAATATCCTCCACAATCAATTAAACTAGAACATGTGAAAATCGATGAGATGCCTGCGAGTGAATAAAGGAATGATGGCATCAGGTCTCCAAGGTGTGGCATCACGGTTATCAGCCGCAAAAAACATTTTTCATCATCTGCTCTCATTCGTCACCACAAAACCTGTAGAGCCTCTTCCATTTAAACTGCATATCATTTCGCCATGGACATAAAAAGAAACATAAATAAGGCATAAAAAGAAACATAAATAAGGCTAGACGAAGTCATCGCAAAATAATATCCAGTGATCAATATCCTCTCCAACACAGATAAATGGCCAAACAGCAAACATAATATACAACTGGCTGTGAATGTATATATGCAGTGAATTTCTAGGGTTGATGAGCTCGGATTTAGGGTTTTATGAGAACTAGGGTTTTAAATGAATGTGCATTCAACCGCTCGTTTTATGTCTTTTCTAAACTGTGCAAAATGCTATTTGATTTAATTTAATATTAATGAATGGCTATAAGTGACTCGATTTTGTTAATGAAACATAGGAATATTTGATTTAATTTAATATTAATGAATGGCTATAAGTGACTCAATTTTGTTAATGAAATATAGGAAAGAGTATGGGAGTGTTTAAAACTATTTGAATTTATTGTTATTTATTGTTATTTTGTTATGTTTAAAAATTATGTACATCTTGAGCGGGTCTAATGGTTAAGAGTATGTGTTTTCTTTTTGGAGGTCACAAATTCAAAATAAATGGGGTAGAAGTTGTACATGTTTATCTATATCTCGAAGGTTAGACGTCCCCAGTGTGTGACGTCTTGGCCCTTGCCAAGTCACATGTTCCTGCTAGTACTGGCTTGCGAGCTGTCGGTGCTAGCTACACACCATTTTTCTGTCAAAAAAAATCATCTCTAGTATGTTGTGCATAGTAAGTATCATCCCTCCAATATTTGAAATGAGGAAGGGACTTCAAAAATTTTAATTGAAAAAGTTATGAATAGAGAAATAACCATGTTGTTGATCTAATCATCTCTCCAAAGCTTATGTATCTACCTTGTCTTCTAACGCAGGAATATCGAAATTAGTTTATACCTTAATGCGCGTTGTTACTCTAAAATCACTACTTATTGAAAGTGCCTCCATCACGGTTGGGAATCATCATAGGATCTGGGCGAAATAATCCATTGTATTGTTCCTTTATCAAGCTTCTTAAAGCAACAATCTGAGGGATCTCATGCTTTGTCTTTCGTTTCATCTGCCATGTTAGACTACTTGGATCGGGAAGGAAGATCTTCACTGGATTTGGTTAATTAAAGGCCCAATGTCTCGTACCCTAACCTCGTGGAAGACATGCACAAAAAAAACAACAAAGATTATATTAACCCAATACGTCTAATCTAGATTATGTTGAGAAACGAATGAAAGATAACATTGACATAAAAAAGAAACACATAGATACTATGAGAACCAATTTCTATTAATGAGCAATGGTGAAAACCATTATGCAAGTGCAAAGGTCAGAATGGTGGTAGCTATCTTTGAGATGAGATGTGTCTGTTATACTCATTCCCTAATCCCATAAAGGATTATGAAATTACATTTATAATAATGTAAAAACCCTAAGTGGTGAGACACCAAATTGTTGCAAGTCGTAGATGACGCTCGAAGGTTAGGCATCCCCAGTGCGTGGCATCTCGGCCCTTGCCAAGTCACAAGTTCCTGCTAGTACTCGCTTGCAAGCTATCGATGCTAGCTACACAGCATTTTTCTGTCAAAAAAAATCATCTCTAGTATGTTGTGCATAGTAAGTATCATCCCTCCAATATTTGAAATGAGGAAGGGACTTCAAAAATGTTAACTGAAAAAATTGTGAATAGAGAAATAACCATGTTGTTGATCTAATTATCTCTCCAAAGCTTACGTATCTACCTTATCTTCAAACGCACGAATATCAAAATTAGTTTATACCTTAATGCGTGTTGTTACTTTAAAATCACTACTTATTGAAAGTGCCTCCATCACGGTTGGGAATCATCACAAGATCTAGGCGAAATAATCCATTGTATGGTTCGTTTATCACTCAAGCTTCTTAAAGCAACAATCTGAGGAATATCATGCTTTGTTGTCTTTCGTTTCATCTGCCATGTGAGACTACTTGGATCAAGAAGGAAGATCTTCACTAGATTTGGTTAGTTAAAGGCCCAATGTCTCGTACCCTGACCTCATGGAAGACATGCACAGAAAAAACAACAAAGATTATATTGACCCAATACCTCTAATCTAGATTATGTTGAGAAACGAATGAAAGATAACATTAGCATAAAAAAGAAACACATAGATACTATGAGAACCAGTATTTATTAATGAGCAATGGTGAAAACCCTTGTGCAAGTGCAAAGGTCGGAATGGTGGTAGCTATCTTTGAGATGAGATGTGTCTGTTATACTCATTCCCTAATCCCATAAAGTATGATGAAACTACATTTATAATAATGTAAAAACCCTTAGTGGTGAGACACCAAATTGTTGCAAGTCGTAGATGACGCTCAAAGGTTAAGCGTCCCCGGTGCGTGATGTCTCAGCGCTTGCTAAGTCACAAGTTCGTGCTAGTACTGGCTTGCGAGCTGTCGGTGCTAGCTACACACCATTTTTCTATCAAAAAAAAAACATCTCTAGTATGTTGTGCATAGTAAGTATTATCCCTCCAATATTTGAAATGAGGAAGGGACTTCAAAAATGTTAATTGGAAAAATTGTGAATATAGAAATAATCGTGTTGTTGATCTAATCATCTCTCCATAGCTTATGTATCTACCTTATCTTCAAACGCAAGAATATCAAAATTAGTTTATACCGTAATGCGTGTTGTTACTCTAAAATCACTACTTATTGAAAGTGCCTCCATCACGGTTGGGAATCATCATAGGATCTGGGTGAAATAATCCACTGTATTGTTCATTTATCACTCAAGCTTCTTAAAGAAACAATCTAAGGGATCTCATGATTTGTTGTCTTTCGTTTCATCTGCCATGTGAGACTACTTGGATCGGCAAGGAAGATCTTCACTAGATTTGGTTAGTTAAAGGCCCAATGTCTCGTGCCCTAACCTCATGGAAGACATGCACGAAAAAAACAACAAATATTATATTGACCCAATACCTCTAATCTAGATTATGCTGAGAAACAAATGAAAGATAACATTAACATCAAAAAGAAACACAGAGATACTATGAGAACCAGTTTCTATTAATGAGCAATGGTGAAAACCATTATGGAAGTGCAAAGGTCAGAATGGTGGTAGTTATCTTTGAGATGAGATGTGTCTGTTATACTCATTCCCTAATCCCATAAAGGATGATAAAACTACATTTATAACAATGTAAAAACCCTGAGTGGTGAGACACCAAATTGTTGCAAGTCGTAGATGTCTCACCACATCATGGCAAGCCTTGATCTGGATTATTTCCGGCACGAAATGAGAGCGGAGATATAATAAAGAAATGCACAGAGATATCACAAATATTCAATAATATAACAGAAATGTATCAAAGATGCAATCATAAACACAGATATACAGTAATACACGATTTCTATTAATGAAATAAATGTACAAAGACTGTAAAAATACAGAGTGAAAGACTCGCTAGAATGGTGGCAGCTTATCTTTGAGAAGAGATGTGAAGGCTACTCGCATTTGCAAGAAGATGATTACAATGAGGCTTTGAAGGCCTTTTTACAATAAACAGGAATGCCAAAAACCTAACCCTGGGAGATGAAGCGCTGAAAGTCATGTGGGTCCCGTTTGGGTAAAGTTAGTACATCAACTTCCCGGGGTCATAACTTTTGCATACGATCTTCATTTTAGGCGCATGATATCTTGTTGGAAAGGTATCGTCGAGGAGATTCATTTTAGGGGTTCAATCATGCCTTCGGCTATCATTGAGAAGCTGGATCTCGAAAAACCTTCATTTAGGCCCTCAAAATGGCCCGGGAAGTTAAAACTGCTAAAAATAGTAAATTGCCAAAATTGTCAGAAAATTGTTTTGAGCCGGTTGGAAAAGGTGGGTGGCCACCGATATCCACCTGGATCAATACTCCCTCCTTAGGAAGCAATGGTCTCCATTGCGTTGAGTTCCCGAGGGAGAAGGAAAAGCGTTTATTGAATCTGCATCTTGGTGAGTTGTTTGTCTTGCTGGAGACGTCACGCTGCTCAGTTTGTGGAAGTCTGTCATGAACCTGTTGAGGCTGAGGTTGTTCAACAAGTCGAGCTACATGAGAGGACGGTGTGTAGAAGGAATCTTTGCGCTTTTCTGCAACCTTGTCGACCTGCTTCTGTTGGATAGAAGGTGCTTGGGGCGAGGTTGTAGTGGTTGCAGTGTCCTTCTATTCCCCTTTTGAACAGATTGTGAAGAAGCTGAATTTTGCAGTATGAGATACTACCTTGCGACACTTTTCAGGTGGAACAGTTGTCGAAACTACCTCTAGTATTTTGTAAAGATGACCCCCCAAAGTAACAATGACACTACGGGGTCGAGACTCATAAACAACATGGCGTCTCCACATATATGGTTGGCCCAAGAGGATATTACAGACATCCAATGGGGCAACATCACATAATACCTCATCCTTGAAGGGTTGGATGATGTATGATAATCGACATTGTTGGCTGACACGAAGATCTCATCCTTGGCGAAGCCACCCAATGTTGTATGGCTGCGGGTGTGGTGTTGTCGACAATCTCAATTGTTTGACGACCTCTGCTGAGATGAGGTTCTTATGGCTCCCGCTATCAACAATAAAATGCAGCAGGGTCCCCTTCACCCACATCTGTGAATGAAAAAGGCGCTCCCCCTCTTCACGATCTATTGGTTCTTCTGGTTGAATTGTTGTGGCCGCGACAATAGCAGTGGGGTCTGCGTCAATGATCTATCCTTTACCAGTATTTTCAAAATCAGATTATGAATCAGGGTTCGACTCCTTGTCTTTGATCTCAGCCACCAATGACTATTTTGAGTGACATTCATCGATGTTGTGCCAGGGGCTTTTGTGGAAATCACACCATTTTCCTATGTCCTTCTTTGTCTTCCCATGACCCTTCCTTTCTTGTGGCTTGCACTGGTTTTCAGGAGACTATTTGTTAGGGTCATCTTTGTCATACTTTGGTTGTTGTGGATTTGCAGACCCGAACTCCCGTTTGTTCTGGTACTTAAATTAATGCTTGATTTTAACAGCATATCGATAAACATCACCAAGTGATGAGATGTCCAGAAAATCCATTTTAGTTTAGATGTATCTATGTAGAGCCCCACGGTATTTCAAAACCAAATGTTGTTCAGAGTCTTTGATACCCATCTTGGTGCGCAAAGTATACAAGGTATTGGTGAATTCTGGAACTGCTTGGCCCCTCTCTTGCCGCAGTGTGGTCCATCTCATGTACTGGTCATAGTTTCCAACATGGTAATATTGTTCATTTACCGCATCCACACAAAAATCTCAATTTGGCTCAGCCCCATATATTCCAGACTCCTTTGTGGAACTTCGCTCCCAGTAAGTTTCCCACCAATGTTTGACATGGGGGAGAGCTTTAAGGAGTGCGAAGGCGATCTTTTCTCAATCGGAAAAATTGTGAACAAAGAAATAACCTTCTAGCAAGTTTAACCATTTGTCTAGGGCTTCTGCATCTATCTATCCTTCAAATACAGGAATATCAAAATTAACTTGTACCTTGAAAGGTGAGATGCCTCTGAAGTGGTCGCTTGATGAAGATGTGCCTGATGCTATTGACAAGCGTTGAAGGATGTGGGAAAAATTCTCCATCAATTCGTCCCTCTGTCGTGTGACAGCTTGCGCAAGCAACAGATTGATAGGATCGTCTGCTCCATCGTTTTTCTTTTCTTCCGCCATTGAGGGTTTCTTGGGTGTGTGAGAGCGATTGTCCTCAAGAGAGACAAGCTCAAGACCCAACTTGTTATACTCAGACCTCGTCGGGGACATGCACTAAAAAAACTGATCAAGAGCAGCATGCTCTGATACCACTGATCTGGATTATTTTCGGCACGAAATGAGAGTGGAGATATAATAAATAAATGCACAAAGATATCGCAGATATTCAATAATATAACAGAAATGTATCAGAGATGCAATCATAAACACAGATATACTGTAATACACGATTTCTATTAATGAAATAAATGTACAGAGACTATAAAAATAAAGAGTGAAAGACTCGCTAGAATGGTGGCAGCTTATCTCTGAGAAGAGATGTGACGGCTACTCGCATTCGCAAGAAGATGATTACAATGAGGCTTTGAAGGTCTTTTTACAGTAAATAGGAATGTCAAAACCCTAGATATCCAAAAACCTAACCTTGGGAGATGAAGCACTAAAAGTCATGTGGGCCCCGTTTGGGTAAGTTAGTACATCAACTTCCCATGGTCGTAACTTTTGCATATGATCTCCGTTTTAGGTGCATGATAGCCCGTTGGAAAGGTATCTTGGAGGAGATTCGTTTGGGGGGCTCAGTCATGCCTCCAACTACCATTGAGAAGCTCGATTCCGAAAAACCTTCATTTAGGCCCTTAAAATGGCCCCGGAAGTTAAAACTGTTAAAAATAGTAAATTGTCAAAATTGCCAGAAAATTGTTTTGAGCAAGTTGGAAAAGGTGGGTGGCCACTGATGTCCACCTAGATCAAGCCTACAACCCATGTTGCCTACTCATCGAACTCTCTAATCTGCCTATACCTCAACTCACTATGTCCACTACCTAAGGATTAAGGATGTCTTCCTAACACTTATGGTGTGCCTTGGTTTGTTATAATGCACACGACCCTTAAATACCCTTTCTAGGGATGGGGCATCAAAATTTTTGCTCGCTCTAAGCATCTCAAATCATTTCTCTGAGGTCTTCATCCTCTTCTACTTGCCCGTAGCTTTCTAACGACAGTTGTCAGCTATAATCTGACTTTTGTTTTGCAAAATGTGGCCTCCTGAAGTTGTTTGGGCATTATCAGTTGGGGACCACATGGAAGTCGGTGTTTAGCACTAAACATTTGACGTTCAACGTTTGACGTTCGACGTTTGACACTAAACGTTCGACGTTCAACGTTTGGTGTTTGATGTTCAATGTTGAACATCCCTTTTCATTACTTGAACACATGCTTCCCCGAAGTCCCAAAATCTCTCCACGTGGCTTCAGCCACCTGGCGTTCGACATTGAACATCTCGCATTCGACGTTCAACATTGAACGCCCCTTTTCATTACTTACACACATGCTTCCTCGAAGTCCCGAAATCTCTCCACGTGGCCGAAGCCACCTGTCGTTCGGCGTTGAATGCCGATGTTCGGTGTTTGACGTTGAACGTCCTTCTACGATACTACACCCCAAATCCTCTGAACTTTCGAAGTCCCGGACTCCTGGAGTCTCGATCGCATCACCAACCACATTGGGAAAGCGGGCACAAACCAAAGGCTGACACATGACGAGTGCCAAGGGTGACTCTTGTACTCATTAGGGGGTGACATGTGTCACACTCTAATAGGCATAAGGGGTATGTAAATCATCCATATCTCGGTGACATGTGGCACCTTAGTTGCGGGTCCACGTCACCCTGGATGATGTCAGTGAGCCACGTCAACCCCAAATAAATAGTCTTCTAAAGTCCTTCAGATCTCACGGTTGAGATCTATCCACATAGATCCATAGATCCACGGCTCTCGTTGCTTCGCAAATCTGAACTTAGAAGCTTATCAACACACCACCTCTCAAATCCCCTGGAATGTCAAGTCTCTGGACTATAGGATCTGGCACCATGCGTCCCATACATGTCAACGAGTAAGATTTAATCCTTCGTTCGCGACTTCGGGAGTCTTCACACTTTGAAGACTCTCGACCAAGTTCCCCCGAAGTGCCAAGTCTTCGGACTACAGGATCTAGCGACACGTCTCCTTAATGATGGACGATTGGGATGGACTCCGGCAAAACCATCAGGTCAAAACCTCACGGACATACATGTTATGTGGACACGCATCCTGGTTCATGGATGATTTAGAGGGGTTCTCAACAGAGTCCCTAGATCGACGACTGAGGAGGATCTCAAAGGATCTAAATATTGACAGTCCACGTTACTTCGTAAATTCGACATTCGGGAGTTTTTGAGGTGTAACACCTTTTATCTCCCAAAGCAGTCAATGTCGAACTGACCTCAACGTAGATCTAACGGTTAGGCAAATTCTTGAGTGTCCTTAGATCTATGGCCCTCGTCGCTTCGTGACCGATAAGTGGATTGGGGTTTAACGTGGGGACAAGTCCCACAGTAATAGGTAAATGATCGCCAGTTGTCGATCCGCCATCAAGCCACCAACTCGACAAGTCGTCTTCGACACAATTTGGTATTTGAATACTTAATTCCTCGGGGCTTCGGACTACCAAAGTCCTGAACACTTATCTCCCTCAGAACTTAACCCAGGGTTCCTAGGCTTGGTTATATAGAGCTTTGTCAAGCCTCGAAGGCTACAGTCATACCTCTTGGCCAAGATTTGGTTAAGGTCACAACACCCTGGCGTTCTGAAGCCATAAAGTCTTGGCTCCTTTCGGCTAGTGCAAGGTTCCCAGACCTTGGTCATATGGATCCTCTGATGAGTCTCAGACTATAAGACCGACTCTTAGTTGAGATTTGGTTAAGGTCATGGGCATGAGCATGTGGTCTCTTGGGCTACTAAGTTGAAGGAAGCGCCCTCCACTCACAGAACTTAGGTTCCAACACAGGGAAAGGTACCTTCGAAGGATCAACAAGACTGTAGCAGTCTTGTGGAGTCTGCCTCGACTCTAGTACTGTGAAGTTGATCCCTGGGAAGAATACCTTGAGGGTTTCCAAACCAGCCCAGAGGCCACACTAGTCATCTTATGACCATTTGAAGGAAACAGTTTATAGAAGAACACTAAGGATTTTCATTATGAATCAAACACTACAAATCTTAGTCACAGACATAAACATTTGATCATGCATTTCAATTCAAGTGCACGGGGTAAACGAAGTACTTATCTATTACAAGTTGCAGCCAACCAACTGACTGTGGGTGTTCTCCTTTCCACCCAACTATAGGCTCAGAGGCATTCATTCTTAGCACTCTGGCCACCTTCGTGCCAAGCCATGATATCACTAGGGAACTTTCATAGTTTCTCGGAGATTCTTTCTCTGTCACGGTCTCTGCAAGGTTTCTTAGATGCCTTCTCAACATCAAGCTCGCAGTCTCCTGCTCGGGTTGCGTTCTGGTGTAAATTCTCAGAGATCTTCCTCTCATGTTCTATTTTTATTACCATAACAACGTATCAAGCTTTTTGTTCTTCTTCTCAACTAGAGGGCCTCATGCCCTGATCAAAATCTAGACCAGGGGTCAAATTTTAGCTCAAAAATCAATGTTCTCGGAATTGCCTCCAAAATGAACGAGAGCGTAGCCCTCGTCGTCACAAACCCAACGCAACTCGTTTCGTCTCAAACCGACGTCGGGAGAGAGAGATATCGCGATCTGTTTGAATCGTCAAACAGGGAAAAAAAAGGACGTCGACTGTGCAGTCCGTACAGTTCGTACGGATGTTGACGTGACATGACCGTACGCTGACGTGGCAGTTTCGGATTGGTTGACAGTTGGACGAATCATTTGATGACACGTGGCATTATTTTGGCAAGTGTTTTGGTGCCACGTGGCACCCCGTTATTGGCAATGGTTGGTCAAAATTTTATGGAGTCTGTGGGATTCGAACCCCGGACCTCCCCCCTTTGACAACGCCTTAACAAAGTCCAACCAACCAACGCGCCATGTTATGGTTCTTAACAATCATATGGTTTATAATATATTTAAAATTGTGTTATGGTATGGATGGCGCGGGGGTCCGGGTTGGGGCTAGCCCCAGCCCCCGATCGCACATACAATACCATACGACCAAACCTTCCGACTGTTGTGCGTGCGGATTTTTACAATGGAGTTAGCCCCCGGTTCTTGTGTAATGCCATGTGACCACATACGGAGTGCGTGAGAATTGGTTTACATTTTGGTTTCAACAGTTGTACAACGATCGCCACTTGTCATCTAGCCATTTACCTTGTGAACAAAGCCCCCTCTTGCTATAGCGTGTGGTCATATGGACCTTGTGACCGTGGTCTTGACGGTTGGGGGCCAAAAATTCGCTAACCATCCTATAGTTTGGACCATTTTTCGGTTATGCGCGGTGTTGGGTTTAAGCACGCGTTTTGGAGCGTGTTCTGGGTTGAACGTACAGGAGGTGCATTTTGGCGAACCAGAGACAACAAGCTTGAAGGAAGAGAATGGCAGGAGGCCTATCTTCTTCATTTTTTGGTCGATTGAGGTGCCGTAAAAGCCCAGCTAGGGATTTTTGGATGTACTGAATCCATTGGCACTATTATCAAGGCCCATTGAAGACTTCTTTTGCATGTTTTTAGCCATTGAAGTTTCAACAAGCTCCAGGGAGCTTGAAGCCCTCATTGATTGAGGACATGTTTTGGTGAGTCCAAGTTTGTTTTCTATGACTAAATAGTCATTTTTGGCTAATTGTTATGCTCTGAACACATTGGGACAGGTTTCAGAGGCTTTTGAGGACTTTTACAGGTGTTTTTTCCATAGAGAAGCTCATGGAAGCTTAAGGCCACATGTAGAAGAGGTCATGCCCGGATGAGCCATGATCCGTTTTCAGAGTTTTATTAGTCA